>JAQSNX010005555.1:0-52654 GCA_029532605.1 Oreochromis grahami
CATTGGATAATGGCAGGTCATGTATCCTAAAACTTTCAGAATACTTTCTTAATTATGTGGGTTACAGTTCCTCCAAGAAGAAATGGTAAAAATAGTTACAGTAACAGACTAAACTCCAAACAATATATACAATATATACAATATATACAATATTAACAACAGCGAGAGCTGGAGGGGCGTGATTGGGAGGAACGGCCTCCCTGATCTGAATCCGAGCGGTGTTTTGTTATTGGACTTCTGTGCAAATCACAGTTTGGCCATAACGAACACCTTGTTCGAACATAAGAGTGTCCATAAGTGCACGTGGCACCAGGACGCTCTAGGCCGCAGGTCGATGATCGATTTTGTAATCGTATCACCAGACCTGCGACCATATGTTCTGGACACTCGGGTAAAGAGAGGGGCTGAGCTGTCAACTGATCACCACCTGGTGGTGAGTTGGATCAGGTGGCGGGGGAGGACGCTGGACAGACCCGGTGCACCTAAACGCGTAGTGAGGGTGTGCTGGGAACGTCTAGCAGAGGCCCCAGTCTGCGAGATCTTCAACTCACACCTCCGGCAGAGCTTCAACAGCATTCCGAGGGAGACTGGGGACATTGAGTCCAATGGACCATGTTCAGCGTCTCCATCGCCCGAAGCTGCTGCATTGAGCTGCGGCCGCAAGGTGGTTGGTGCCTGCCGTGGTGGTAATCCCCCGAACCAAATGGTGGACACCAGAGGTGAAGGGAGCCACCAAGCTGAAGAAGGAGTCCTATCGGGCTTGGTTAGCCTGTGGGACTCCGGAGGCAGCCGACAGGTATCGACAGGCCAAGCGGAATGCGGCTCGGGCAGTGGCTGAAGCAAAAACTCGGGTGTGGGAGGAGTTCGGAGAGGCCATGGAAAAAGACTTTCGGACTGCCTCGAAGAGATTCTGGCAAACCGTCAGGCGTCTCAGGAGGGGAAAGCGGTGCTCTACCTGCACTGTGTATAGTGCTGGCGGAGCGCTGCTGACGTCGACTGAGAAAATTGTCAGGCGGTGGAAGGAATACTCCTCCTTAATCCCACTGACACGTCTTCCGAGGAGGAAGCAGAGTCTGGGGATGAGGGGAATGACCCGCCAATTTCCGGGGGCGAGGTCACTGAGGCAGTTAAACAACTCCTTGGTGGCAGAGCCCCTGGTGTTGATGAGGTCCGCCCCGAGTTCCTGAAGGCTCTGGATGTTGTAGGGCTGTCCTGGTTGACACGCCTCTACAATGTTGCGTGGAGATCAGGGGCAGTACCCCTGGACTGGCAGACCGGGGTGGTGGTCCCCATCTTTAAGAAGGGAGACCGGAGGGTGTGTTCCAACTACAGGGGGATCACACTCCTCAGCCTCCCTGGGAAAGTCTATGCCAGGGTGCTGGAAAGGAGAGTTTGTCCGTTAGTCGAACCTCGGATACAGGAGGAACAATGCGGTTTTCGTCCTGGTCGCGGAACACTGGACCAGCTCTTTATCCTCTCAAGGATACTTGAGGGTGCATGGGAGTTTGCCCAACCAGTCTACATGTGTTTTGTGGACTTGGAGAAGGCATTGGACCGTGTCCCTCGGGGTGTGCTGTGGGAGGTGTTGCGGGAGTATGGGGTGTCTGGCCCATTGCTACGGGCCATTCGATCCCTATACAACCGTTGCAAGAGTTTGGTTCGCATTGCCGGCAATAAGTCGGACTCGTTTCCGGTGGGTGATGGGGTCCGCCAGGGCTGCCCTTTGTCACCGGTTCTGTTCATAATTTTCATAGACAGGATTTCTAGGCGCAGCCAAGTGGCGGAGGGCTTTCGCTTCGGTGGCCTCAGAATCTCATCTCTGCTTTTTGCGGATGATGTGGTTCTGTTGGCTTCATCAGGTGAAGGCCTCCAGCTCGCACTGGAGCGGTTCGCAGCCGAGTGTGAAGCAGCGGGAATGAGGATCAGCACCTCCAAATCTGAGGCCATGGTCCTCAGCCGGAAAAGGGTGGAGTGCCCTCTCCGGGTCGGGGATGAGCTCCTGCCCCAAGTGGAGGAGTTCAAGTATCTCGGGGTCTTGTTCGCGAGTGATGGGAGAAGGGAGCCGGAGATTGACAGACGGATTGGTGCTGCGGCTGCAGTGATGTGGACGCTGCACCGGTCCGTCGTGGTGAAGAGGGAGCTGAGTGTAAAAGCGAAGCTCTCAATTTACCGGTCGATCTACGTCCCTACCCTCACCTATGGCCACGAGCTGTGGGTAGTGACCGAAAGAACGAGATCGCGGATACAAGCGGCGGAAATGAGCTTCCTCCGAAGGGTGGCTGGCCTCTCCCTTAGAGATAGGGTGAGAAGTTCGGCCATCCGGGAGGGGCTCAGAGTAGAGCCGCTGCTCCTCCGCATCGAAAGGAGCCAGTTGAGGTGGCTCGGGCATCTGACAAGGATGCCTCCTGGGCGCCTCCTGGGTGAGGTGTTCCGGGCATGTCCCACCGGGAGGAGGCCCCGGGGCAGACCCAGGACACGCTGGAGAGATTATATCGCTCGGCTGGCCTGGGAACGCCTTGGTATTCCCCGGATAAGCTGGAGGAGGTGGCTGGGGAGAGGGAGGTCTGGGCTTCTCTGCTTAGGCTGCTGCCCCCGCGACCCGGCCTCGGATAAAGCGGATGAAGATGGATGGATGGATGGATATAATATTAATATAATAGTAATTAGTCAGTGTCAGTTGTTGATTTGTCCTGTTCTCATTGTATGACGAATTATGATGTCTGTTTAGTAGCCGTTTGCATACTATATTTTCTCTGTCTTCATACGTGTGTGTGTGTGTGGGGGGGGGGGGGGGGGGGGGGGCGCCAGGGAGGGAGTGTTCGCCCAGGGCGCCAAATAGGCCACTTCCTCCAGCCCTTCTGACCTATTACATTCTGTGCTAGATTAACCAGTCAATATGGTCATTTAGTTCCTTAGTGAAAAAGGTGGTTTTCTTTCTTCTTTCTGTCAGAACCACAACAGATAGTAGAAAAATGAAAGAAATGCCCACATCCTTGTTATTACACTGAGGTTAATGCAGCAGAATAATTTCACTCTATTTTTCAGTGATTTTTATATTTAAAATAATAAAATAGCAACTGATAGGATCCTTAATTCTGGAGACCTGAATATCCTCACATGTAGCTAAAATCAGCTGACTATGTACTCGGCTTGTTCAGACGGTTAAATCTGAGAAATCCAGCAGCTTTTAGGCTTTCACCTCAGAGACCTTACTGTATGTCAGTAATATGGGAAAAAGAAAAAAAAAACATTTGCACAAGCTCAACTGAATTCAGCTCATCTCTCCAAGCTGCCAGCTGAGAATCAAGAGAAAAGTCTTACCTACTCACCTGCTGACTCTGGGAGTGAATGCTGATGCAAGAGACTGCACTACCTAACAAGGTCTCCCAGGTTCTCCTGAGAGATAAATACTAAGACATGTAATGCTACTACTGTCAATATAAAATAAATAAAAACCATCATGTTTTCAAGAAAATAAAAAAGATTTTGTTGCATATTGTTAATGGGAAAACCTGAAGTCTGCATGTGATGCCTTACTAGGTCAGACCTGGTAACATTTCTATCGTTTTTAGTGATTCTAAATACATACATATTTCTCATTACAAAATAGACAAAGTTATAACTCTCTCCTACATCTGGAGGTGTTCTAATGCACTAAATAGAGATAACATGGGAAAAGACACACACACACACACACGAAGGCAAAAGGAAATCTGATTAGACCAAGGGACACTGCATCCTCCCTGGCTAACAATAATGAGCATACTCTGGTTTGTCCGCCTTTCTGACTCTGATCATTTGTAAACTGAAATTCATGTTTTATTCAGTATGGCCAAAAGCTAGTGATTGAGCCGAAAAATTAATTAGGAAAGTTTTTACTGAAGAGACAGAGCAAGGGAGCCAAGGGCTTTTATACAACCAGAAGTCGTTTTTTTGTTGTTGTTTTTTTGTGAAGTGGCCCCCTGGTGACCACTAAATAGAATGGAGATTTAGGGTATTTCTACATTGCTACCACTTTTAAGACGTAGAAGCTATTTCCATCTTGTGTTTTATCTATTACACCCACACTGGTCCATAAAGATCACAGGCACTGGCAGGCACAGTTTTTGTGCCCTTAGTTGCCGGAGTCACTCTCATGTTCATGTGTTATTTGTTGTTGTTTTTTTTTTCTGAAAACTGCAGCAAGTCCAGCCCACCAGAAGCTCCAGTAAAAAAACATGATGGGGATGCAGTGACAGCACTGTTGGGTAATGAAAAATGAAAAAAAAAATGTGGTGACCATAAACTTCGACATCCCAGTGTACTTCAGACCCAGCAACACACTCAGACACAAACTGGTTCACCCGAAAGACAAAACTCCAAAACACAGACTGAACAACGTGGTGTATGCTGTACAGTGCAGTGAGGAATGCCCGGACCTCTACATTGGAGAGACCAAACAGCCACTTCACAAGCGCATGGCACAACATAGAAGAGCCACCTCCACAGGACAAGACTCAGCAGTCCACCTGCATCTTAAGGATAAAGGTCACTCTTTCGAGGATGCCAATGTTCACATATTGGACAGAGAGGACAGATGGTTTGAAAGAGGAGTGAAAGAGGCCATCTATGTCCACTGTGAGAGACCATCTTTGAACAGAGGCGGTGGTTTACGACACCAACTGTCTGCCATCTATAATCCAGTTTTGAGTTCCCTCCCCAGACGCCTTAACGCCCACTCACATCCTGGGCCATCTGACCTCAGGAAATCACATGATAGGGTGGGGCCAGGTTTCACAATGAGCTCACCCGAAACCCTGGCTGATTAGGTACCACACCCACTTTCACACCTTGTCGCATGTGATTAGAGGATCACCAGGGGGTCCTTTGTCCCTCTTTGGGGGGGATACTCCCACTGGGTTTAAATCTGGGACTCTCGGCCATTTGACCTTAGAACTGAAGAAGCTTCTCGGATGAGAGGTGAAACGTCTTCAAGCAACTCAAAGAAGTCCAGACGCTTTTCTTTGCAAACTCCTTTGACTACAATGACCTGGATGACTGAGAACCTTCACAGACATAAACTTCAGACTTCTCTGGAATCATCAAAAATATTTAATATGTTTAGTTTCACTCAGTCACATTAGTCTACATTTGCACATCTATTATAATCTTCTTTTGAAGTTCCCACGTCAGATCTTTAACATCCTTTGCCCAGTTTAACCACTCTCCAAACCCCTGCCTTTTCTTCTCTCTCACTGCCTCCAAACATGCCATCCCCCTCTACTCTTCCTTTGTCTTTGGCCAACAGTACAACAGTTTCTACTGGTACCCTGTTGGCTGGAGGCAGTCATTAATGATCCAAGCTGTTAAAATCTCCCAATTCTTTTAATCTTTGGGCTGAAGGAAGGACAATACTCGGTGTATAAATGCTCAATCAACAATATTTTATTTCCATATAATTCAACACTTAAGAGCACAAACCATCCGGATGGGGAGACATGCATGCAGAGGGTCACAGCAAATCTCAAACTGGTGGAGGGTTACTCAAGCTCTTATAGCCTCTAGTGGCCCCCACCTAGTCGTAAAAATCTAAACATTCACATTCTTTCTCTCACACGGCGCCTAAGTTATGACCTCGGCTCCTTGTTTTATCTCCTCCTGATGAGGTGGGGCAGAAAACCTCTCCGGTATGTTCTGTTCTCTTCTAATCAGACAAATAAGGCCATGACTCTCTGAAAACGGTATTTCTTATAACTCAGCAGTATAATGCATCATAAAACAATATCATCCATTCACAATAAATCAGCAGTCTAATCTAATACAAATCAGTTTAATAAATCTAATAGTTATCACCTCTTCAGAAGAATAAAGCAAACTAAAACTACATAATAATTTCAAATTAATCAGGGGTATAACATGGCATAAGATAATATAATAATCTCACAAAGCCCAGACTAATCCAGTATTACCAATGAGCCACACATTCGATTTGCAAAGAATTTATGCTGAATTCACAATTTTACACATGTCAGATTGAATTATAAAACAAAACTTCTTTGTAAAGTGATGAAAAGAGAGTCTGTGGCAGTTTAGTTTTTTTGAGTCGTAACTGTAATCAGAGTTTTTAGAAGACATTTAGAAGACACTCTGTAACTGCCACGGTAATAAAACTGACCTCAGTGCATCATATTATGTATCACAAAACTGCAATATACCACTACAGGTGAGCAATACATCAAAATGAAGGCTGAGTTTAAAGATTGGTGTGGTGCCAATCAAGATGACCTCTAAATGTTTGAACCTTCTTTTACTTGCAATATTTGGCTGGTTAGGTAAAAAAAAAAGAGGTAATTTCCGAAACCTATTACTTCATGCTTCACTGAACTCAACAGATTTGAGTGGAAGAGAAAACATGAAAGGATAATCTTGTAAGGTTTATACTGAGAGAATTTAACTAAAGGTGGAGGGAAGAGAGATGCAGAGATAGACATGAAGATTGAGTGATAAGATGATGAGACGGTGATGAAATGCTGGAAATGCTGTAAAAGATATGATGCCGTGCAAAGCAGCAAAGCTTCCCTCAGCCATTTATCCTGGTGTGTGGGCGGCTGCTTCTCTGACAGCCGAGACAGAGGGTGTGCTTCTGTACATTTGTGTGCGTTCTTCTCACATTCTCGGGTGGATAATATACATCTCCTGCCTGCTGATTCAGCTGCCCCGAACCTCCCATCACAATTAGAGCCAGCGTGTGGCAGCACTGCGACACTGGCGTCTGCAAAATGTCACCGGGTTTAACAGAGCCCATCAGTCGGCAGGTCTGTCCCGAGCTAACAGGCCGCTGTGTGGGTGCTGACTCCCAGAATCACCTTTGGGGAAAGTAGCATGACTATTATCCCCATTGTAGCTCAGTCACTGTGAAGTACAGCGTCATTTTGGGACATCACCAGTGTAATAAAACGTCCAGCTACACATAGCTGATGTATTGGAACCCTGTAAGCCTCAGAAAATGGGAAAAAAAAATGCCTTACAGCTTACACGAAGCAACATTATCATTCAGTAGGAATCATATTTTAGCTACCTGATGATTCAGTATTTCCTTCTCATTCATCGTTCATCCTAATAATCTTTGCATCTTGTTTTTGTGTTGCATGTCTTGAAACTGAACCAAACCGTGAATATTAACGTCGCAATTTCCAAAACGAATAGCTTAAAAATGCTAAAATAATGCTGCAGAATTGCAAGGCTAGTTTATCATCTAATCTGAGTTGTTGAGACAAACTCAATTTACTTTACAAACAGTAAAGCTTTAACATGAAAATACAGGGAGTGCAGAATTATTAGGCAAGTTGTATTTTTTTTAATAATTTTATTATTGAACAACAACCATGTTCTCAATGAACCCAAAAAACTCATTAATATCAAAGCTGAATGTTTTTGGAAGTAGTTTTTAGTTTGTTTTTAGTTTTAGCTATTTTAGGGGGATATCTGTGTGTGCAGGTGACTATTACTGTGCAGAATTATTAGGCAACTTAACAAAAAACAAATATATACCCATTTCAATTATTTATTTTACCAGTGAAACCAATATAACATCTCCACATTCACAAATATACATTTCTGACATTCAAAAACAAAACAAAAACAAATCAGCGACCAATATAGCCACCTTTCTTTGCAAGGACACTCAAAAGCCTGCCATCCATGGATCCTGTCAGTGTTTTGATCCGTTTACCATCAACATTGCGTGCAGCAGCAACCACAGCCTCCCAGACACTGTTCAGAGAGGTGTACTGTTTTCCCTCCTTGTAAATCTCACATTTGATGATGGACCACAGGTTCTCAATGGGGTTCAGATCAGGTGAACAAGGAGGCCATGTCATTAGTTTTTCTTCTTTTATACCCTTTCTTGCCAGCCACGCTGTGGAGTACTTGGACGCGTGTGATGAAGCATTGTCCTGCATGAAAATCATGTTTTTCTTGAAGGATGCAGACTTCTTCCTGTACCACTGCTTGAAGAAGGTGTCTTCCAGAAACTGGCAGTAGGACTGGGAGTTGAGCTTGACTCCATCCTCAACCCGAAAAGGCCCCACAAGCTCATCTTTGATGATACCAGCCCAAACCAGTACTCCACCTCCACCTTGCTGGCGTCTGAGTCGGACTGGAGCTCTCTGCCCTTTACCAATCCAGCCACGGGCCCATCCATCTGGCCCATCAACTCACTCTCATTTCATCAGTCCATAAAACCTTAGAAAAATCAGTCTTGAGATATTTCTTGGCCCAGTCTTGACGTTTCAGCTTGTGTGTCTTGTTCAGTGGTGGTCGTCTTTCAGCATTTCTTACCTTGGCCATGTCTCTGAGTATTGCACACCTTGTGCTTTTGGGCACTCCAGTGATGTTGCAGCTCTGAAATATGGCCAAACTGGTGGCAAGTGGCATCTTGGCAGCTGCACGCTTGACTTTTCTCAGTTCATGGGCAGTTATTTTGCGCCTTGGTTTTTCCACACGCTTCTTGCAACCCTGTTGACTATTTTGAATGAAACGCTTGATTGTTCGATGATCACGCTTCAGAAGCTTTGCAATTTTAAGACTGCTCCATCCCTCTGCAAGATATCTCACTATTTTTGACTTTTCTGAGCCTGTCAAGTCCTTCTTTTGACCCATTTTGCCAAAGGAAAGGAAGTTGCCTAATAATTATGCACACCTGATATAGGGTGTTGATGTCATTAGACCACACCCCTTCTCATTACAGAGATGCACATCACCTAATATGCTTAATTGGTAGTAGGCTTTCGAGCCTATACAGCTTGGAGTAAGACAACATGCATGAAGAGGATGATGTGGACAAAATACTCATTTGCCTAATAATTCTGCACTCCCTGTACAGATTATAGCAACTTTAATATAACTTTTGCAGCAGCCCTTTTCTATTAAAAGTAGCTTCTGATTAGTTTACTGAAAAATGATTTCATATTTGTTGTCTTTCAGAACAAACAGAAGAAACTGGAACTAAGAATTAAATTAAACTAATTACGAAACATTAAGTAAGTAAATTATAATCAAAATTTTAATGATAAAAAAATAAGAAAATGATCTAACAATAAATTAGGAAAGTCCAAAAACTCAATGATCCTGGTCCAAGGATCGTGACTGCATTAATATCAACACAGTACTTCATAATCACAGGATCCTATAGAGAGTAGTAAGTGTGTGTGTGTGTGTGTGTGTACGTACCATGTTTAGATATTTTTGTAAGGACCAAAAATGGGAATGCTACTATGTGGGGACCAACAGTCCCTTATGGGGAAAAAATGCCTGTCCCTGAGTTTAAAGGCATTTTTGAGACTCAAAATGTGGTTTTAGTGTCAGTGCTATAATTAGGTTAGGGTTATGCTAAGGCATTTATTTTCAATGGTTAGGAAGTGTGGACTGAGCCTGTCTCCAGCCGGAAACAGGAAAGGCACTGTCCATCCCCCCAACGGGTCGCCCCGTCCGACCCTGGAAAAAGTTCTGGGAAGTGCTCTTCCCTCTGCGGACCGTGGTCCACTGCGAGGCACTCATCTCCTCCCAACGAGTCCCGCTTTTTCGTCAATAGTTGTCTTGTGTTACTATTTATTTGTGTAGAATTTGTGTCCCCGTGGGCTTTGTTATTATAGGTAAATAAAATGAATTTGTTATCAGGTATGTTATTAATAAGTGTAATTTTTTATGTGTGTATATAAAATAAAAGAGTTATTTATGTATTTATTTATTGGGACGTTTCAGCCAAGATCTGGCCTTCCTCAGGCGAGAAGCACACAGAAAGACAAAAAAATCGTGAGTTTGTGGCTGTAGAAGGACTCTCAATAGAGATGTGCACTGTCCGAAGGTCTGAGACAGAGTCATTTATTTTCGATGGTTAGGGTTAGGGGAAGCGGCTAGGGAATGCTAGGGAAAGCATAATAATGAATTGTATTTATATAGCGCTTTTCGGGACCCCTCAAAGCTCTTTACAATACCACTATTCATTCACTCACTGGTGGAGGCAAGCTACAGTTGTAGCCACAGTTGCCCTGGGGCAGGCTGACAGAAACGAGGCTGCCATATCGCGCCATCGGCCCTTCTGGCCAACACCAGTAGGCGGTAGGTGAAGTGTCTTGCCCAAGGACACAACGACCGAGACAGTCCGAGCCGGGGCTCGAACCGGCAACCTTCCGATTACAAGACGAACACCCAACTCTTGAGCCACGATCGCCCCAATAACGATAATGTCAATTGGATGTCCCAACTAAAACATGAAAACAAGTGTGTGTCACAAATCACAGAGCAGACAGAACTAAATGGCCATAAGTGTAGATCCTAATATATTTTTAGCTTTTCTTTATGTTTCCTTGTGGGTCTGACCATCAGCACTAAGTACGGAAACACTGGAAGCACAAGTGAACATCTGAAGCTGGTATCTCAGCAGATTAATGCTCATGATTTGGAATTCAGCTGTCATATATGCATCTAATGTTCAGGAGTCTACTTATTATGTTTGTGTTGTCTGCATTTTGCACCTACCTGATATCATTTGGTGCCGTGTGTATTCTTGGACTGGTGATCCGTTTGTGTTTGTGTATTTGATGTAAGAATATAGAGTCATTTAAATGCTCTATTTCTCTGTTTGTGTAGGAGCAATTTATTTTTAAAATACAGGTTTCTGTTTGGCATTGATAGAGGACCGAGTTATTTGCATGTGGAACATTAGCTGGGCTGTTTTTGGGGATCCCACTGATATGACAGAGTGTTGGGCTTTTTTTTTCAGTGTTTTGTTTTATTTAATTGGAAAGTTGTTTTTCTGATGAGGCAAGTTGGCAAAAGTTCTTATTCTTTCAGCCACAGTAGTGAAAAATACATTTGTATTCAGAGCTGTGGATGCAAAATGTGAAAATAGTTTGAAGAAAAACAATAATACAGAACCAAGTTTATTCAAAACTTTATTCATTAGTAAAGTGTAGTTACTACCTTACACTGAGCATGCAGTTTATTCTTATAATAAGAAAATGAACAGTCAGCCCAGGTGTTAATATTTGTGACCTTTTGCATTTCTTTGATTTTTTTGTTTCACTTATGAGTTTTATTAAACATGAAATGAGAATGTATTTATTTGAAGTACTCCTGGAAATAAAAGCTTTGTACATTTTTTCAGAGCTTGGCAAAGACACTGAGAATGTTCCTGGAGCTCAATGTATACAAACTTTAACTTAATTTGATTTTGAGAGTGTGTCTCACAACAATGCACAGAAATATTAAATCCACATATACCAGTGCTAATGCTAATATTGTTTTCTGTGTTTTCTGTGTGTCCAGACCAATGATGTCGCAGGAAACACTTGGAACTGGCTTTACTTCATCCCTCTCATAATCATCGGCTCCTTCTTCATGCTTAACCTGGTGCTTGGTGTTCTTTCTGGGTAAGTCATATATTACAGGTAAACCTAAAGGGTGAACTGTAGTTATATATTCTCTTTTTTTACGATCAGCATGTTGTTTGCCTTGTTTTGAAATCACCTCTGCCCGTGCTGTTTTTGTCATGTTGCCAGTTTCTTTCACTGAATTTCAACTTCTCACAGTCTGTGTCAAAGTCAATAAAAAGTCAATGAACAAAAGAAGCAAATACTAATACTTGGACAGGAACATATAGCACACGAGAAAATGAACGCAGGGATGACAAACTGACAAACTGTGTGTGTGACTGTGTGTTGGGGGGCAACTAAGAACTAGAGATCGAAAACGCTAAATATAGAATTTTGCCAACTGCTAAAGACTTTTTCTTTTAAACTTGCCCATGTGTCCCTTGTATGCAGTATGTATATATTTTTGGTGATCTTATCAAAATTTCCACTAAATAACTTAAAATTTTGAGTTACATATTTCAAGATTTTTTACTTACTCAGAGGTAACTTAGAATTTACGTATCTCAGAATGTAAACTTTTTTCTCAGTAGCACAAAAATAAACTTCGATACTGATGTTTGGATCCTCTCATCACATCCATATGACAGGAAATGCTGCAAGCTAATAAGCAGTAAATGGAAGTCTATGATGTCACTTAAACTATGTGAATGTGTTTCTATGAGACTTCTTGAGAATATTTTATAATCTTTAAAAGGACATTAAATTAAAGCTTCTGGCTGTTTCAGTGGCCTGTATGTACAAATAAGGCCACATTGTAGTTGTTTATAGGAGCAGCAAAAACTTAATAATTAGTAAAGTGCTAAACTGAGAGTTAATCAAGTAAATCAACAGAATATTCAGCATGTTTTTCTATTGTGTACTGCTTGTCCTTTTCACCTTCTTCCTCTCATTGTCTTTCCCTGTCTTGTGTAATGAAAAGCCCGTGCTCGGTAGCTTTAATCATCCTGGTCCTCTGCACTCCTGAAGGCAACGTCTGCCCATCTCATTGTGTCTATATTTACAGAGAGCCTTGCCTCACCTGCTGTGACTCGCGGCCTCTTGTCTTTTTAAACTCTTGATTAAAGCAAACATGTTTGATCATTAGTCTGGACGTCATAAGGAACCGCTGCTTAAAATGAAGCTCTTGAGAAAAATGATGATCCGACAACAGCTAGCTCATATTCCTTCGGTGAAATGATCACTTTGACCTCTCATTTTGCTGGTTTTCATGAAACTATTAAAACTATGAAATGTTCAGTATTCCAAATCATGTTTCCTGATGACTGTGTGCCACCAATCCATTAACTTACATTAACTACATACAAGGCATAAATAGTAAAGTAGAGGAAATCAACAAGGTAACAAAATCCTTTGAGCAGGCTGGTCAAAGGTTGTTTGTTAATCTTTTCTTGTCTTATTATCGCAATAACACAAGTGAAAAGTCAGACATAGTCTAGCACTACTAAGGTTAGATACATTAATCCCTGAAATGATTCTACTACAGAGGTTATGAAAAAAAAGATGTCATATGTGTACTGCTGCTTTCAGTCTTAATGTTAAGCTAATAGCCTGCTGCTTATAGCTTCATATTACACCTTCAGACAAGAAAGTTGTGTGCATCAACTGAAAACTGAATAAACATGCTTCCTAAAACAGAACTAAGGAAAAAATACTATATCTTACGATTCATTGTTTTCTCTACGAGAAGTGCACATGCTGTCAGTAGTCCTATCACACAGAGCCATGAAACAGCATCACGAGCTTTCTCTCCACCCAAACATTTCATGTCTGAAAATGCTGGAAATATCTCCTGACAGTGTTATGGCTATGCCAGCAGCCTTTTTTCCCTCTTGCATATCCTCAACGGTTTCCCAGCTGTCATCTTAACTCTGACATTATTAATCCATCTGCCCGAATAGTTTGAACCTCAACTTCATCTACAGTTTATCTGTCTCTTACGTAGATCAGTATCTGCTCACATGACCCAAACATTAAAAAAAAAGTCTTTAAATGCAAACTACCACATGCTAAATGTTAATGCAATTTGTTCTTGCTGTGTATAAAAAAAAATCCTGCCTCAACAGAGAATTTGCCAAAGAGCGAGAGCGTGTGGAGAAGAGACAGGAGTTCCTAAAGCTTCGCAGGCAACAGCAGATTGAGAGAGAGCTCACTGGATACTTGGAGTGGATCTGCAAAGCAGGTTAGACTCATCTTTCAAAAAGCATGGTTGTGTTAGGAAAAAAAAAGAAAGAAAGAAAGAAAATCCCCCCTTTTTTCCCTTTCTCTCTCGCTGCAGAGGAGGTGTTGCTGGAGGAGGAGGATGAGATTGCAGAGGAGAAGTCCCCACTGGACGGTGCGTGGTACAAGAGGAAACAAAACCTTCCAGGTGAAAACAGGGCTGAGTATCTGTTGCCTGCTTTACCATGGTCCATTACCACAGGAGGCCGATGGTAAACCAGGCACAGAAAGGTATGGCTCATCGTTTCCATCTCATGACTGCTTTTGGACATCGTTAAACTTGTGCACATGGATCATTTTAAAGTCATCAGTCATGGATGTGATCTGGCTCTTTTTTTCACCTGTCTACTTGTTGCATGGACTTTTATGATGCAAATTATTATTGTGATTAGAGAAATGTTTTAAAAAAAAAACCAACAAGCTAGCTGGCAATCCTATGGAGATGACAGGAGTCCAGGAACTCGATGCAGCAGCCAAAATATTGTCTGGCATGTTACACTGCAGCATGTCGTTCTTACAGTTTTAGCCTTAGAAGTGCTGCTGAGCACTAAGAATGAGCACTTCAAGCAAAAGTACTGTAAACTATTCTTCAGAGATCACACCCCGCCCTCAACCACTTTGAAATGACTGCACATATGATTTGAGACATGCAGTTTGCACCTCATTTTATTTTATTTGTTTAACTTTAAGGTGGCTGTTGTGGTCTTTTGCTTGAATGTTGTTTTCTTTCTTCTTTTCTATTACAGTCTAATCTCACAGTGTCACATATGTTTTGCTGGTAGTTATTTAGTGTTTTGTTCATCGTGTTTTTGTGTAATGGTTGTCAGCAAACAGCTTGTTGGGGGATTAGGATCAAGTCCCGCCAGAAGTTGGCAGTGACTATTTGGATCTTTGAAAACCATGAACATGAAGAGTACACAAAGTAGTTGTGCTTGCAATTTTTAACTTTTCATGCAAAAATAAAATGTTTAGTCTGTTTCCAGGCTTTTGGGACATTTGCATCATCACACATCAGAATTAAACAGTTATTATCAGTTAATATTACTGACAAACCATTAGCAGATTTATGTATTTAGCTTGCTAATCTTTGCTCTTTTGCTAATGCCAAATTAATTGCTTCACCAAATAACTGTAATGCATAAACGCCTTGACCTCAAACATACTGAAAATTTGAGGACTGTATTCTTAAAAGCAGGAAAGAGGTGGTCAAATATCCAGCCAGAATTTAACCAAATATAAGCGGAGGTGTGCATTTGAGCCTGTATGTATACTTTTAACTCTATGGGAATTGGAGAAAATCCAAAATAAATTAAAACTTGTGCACCCAGCAGTTAAAAGAAATCATTTAAGCCCAAAATTACTGTGACATTCATGCCCATGGTGAGTGTACTATGTAAACCTATAATCTTAACTGTATATGTGCTAAATAGTGGTTTTTACTCAAACGATTACTCTTATTACATTTAACATTAAAATAAAATATAAAGTATAGCGTGGAGTGTTACATGAAGTCCTAGTGAACATCTGTAAAACATGGTGTCAGTACAGTGCAGCCTGCTGGTCATGACTGCCACATAAATCAGCATTAATGATTTGCCAGACATTTGATTGCTAATCATGGTTTCCACTCTGCCTTCTCATCTTCACTGTTCTTTGTCTCTGTCTTTCTCTCTCGCTCTTCCTCATGATGTCATTGCATTAGGCCTGATGTGAATGCAGGGGTTAATTAGTGGGATTAACAGCGATAGTCTGAAGGAAACTTATTGAACCAACACACATACATATATGCACAGTGTTATTTGACGGTAAACTGATACACACACATTTAATACACATACATGCTAATGATTCCAGCAAAATGACAGTAGTCAGCAGCGTTATTTCCCTCAATCAGTTACAAATGGAGGATTAAAACGTATGAGGCACAGCTTTAGAAAAACCACTCTGATGTTGTTGGAGCAGAAAATATGTATTTGGCATCCGTCAGATGAATGACAGGTATGAGAGTGGCGGAGCAGAGTGTCAATCATAGCTGCCCGTCTGGGAAAAAGATGATTATAAAACTCTTTATTCTGAAATGATTTACTAAGTCTTTTAATGATAAGAAATTGAGGAAATTAGCCTTTTTATAACGTACTCTACAGGCTGGATATTTCATTTATAGATAAAAGATGTGCGGCAGCTGCTTTCAATTACTTTCAAAGAACAGAAATTTGAAAAAAAAATAAAATATAACATCTGTTGCTTTTCTCACAAATATGGGGTTTCTTTAATTTAATAATTCTTGCAGATATCTCCTTGTTTTCAAATCAGTTTGGCTGTTTTTTGAGCTCCTATAAATGAATCATTATAAAATGCTTACAAACAAAGCAAACCCGCCAACGAAAACATATGTTAATGTGCAGGTAGAGGCATTTCTTCAAAAACCGAGTTTTTACTGTTAACAGGTTGATATTTTCATAGCTGCTTTTTTCCCTCTCTGAAGAGGGAACAAAGGTTTCTGGGATTCAGTTACAGAAAGAGATTTGATGATGAAGAATTAGACTTGGAGTGGTCTCAAAGCCGTATTTATTTTCTCAGCCTGCTTCCTGCCTCTCAGCTGCTTTCCCGAGCAGATATGCAGGCGTTTGGATTTAATGAACGAGCTCACCACTCCAGCGGCACTGAAGTGGTCATATGACCCTCACATTCATGTCATGCTGGCGGTTTTTCATTCCAAGGCCGACTTCAAGCAGCAAGGCAGAAAATCTCCAAATGAAAAACGTGATTGATGCCTGCTATTCATAGCTCCCAATTAGCTCACCCATCTTCACCACACGCACACAGTTGATCCATTGAAAAAAGAAAATGCTAGCATTTCTTGGCATAATTAACTTCACTTTCACAGATCTGCATTAAATAATGCAGATGAAGCAGAACAGTTCCAACTGTATCCTTATATATATTATTGTCCTTTTACATCTGTGCTGTTCTCTTTACAGTCCTGAAGCGAGGCAAAGTGAAGAAGGGTAAAAACGACCTGATCAGCTCTGAGGAGGGGGAGGATCCTTTTGCAGACATCTCCTCTGTTGGTAAATCTTTTTTTTTTTACCCACGTCCACCAGCAGGATACCCCTGACCTTTACATGCTGTCTATTCACAAACACGACCTTTACAATAAACCCCCCATAAAGGCTCATCTTCTAGAGTGAACACGTTCTCTGACTCTGTCACCTCCCTTTATCAGATCAGGATGCCATGTCTCTGCAACATTTAAACACGAGGCCAAAGATCTTAATAATGTATATTATTCTAGCGGCTCTCTGATTCAGAGACCGAATGTCTAAAGTTTCTCCCGGCTGTGGATCACCTTGAGGGTAAAGGAGTATAATTAACTTTTCTAATTAGACTGTTAAAATAGCAGGAGAATCACCTGCAGCATAGTCAAATTATACTTTTTAATATTAATGGACTTCATGCTTCCCAACAAAGACAACATGTAATTACTTGTCTGTGGGTTGGAAACAAGCATTAACGGGATAAATGAAACCATTTAGGTGCCTTCATTTTTTTCCCCCGTTATCTGATCTAATGACCGTTTTTTTGTTTCTTTGTTTCTTTTGAAAAAAAAAATTGCTGATGGAATAGATGTCGTATATATTCCATGTCTCATCTCACTGGTTTCACTCATAATGCCTGCAGTTCCGCTGCACAGCACAGAAGTAGTAGGTGTGCACAGTTTTAATGAGCAGCTGCAGGTAAATTTCAAGGAGTGTTTAGGTGATTTAATGCTTTGATTTCTGTCCCATGGGGAGATTTTTTTTTTAATTTAATCAGCTTACAGTCTTGGCCATGAACGATTTCATGGCTTGGGAGCAGATTTAAAAGTGTGTTAAATCTGTTCAGAGCACATTTGTCTACCTAGTATAACAGTTAAAAAAAACTACTTTTTAAAATTTTTGTGAGCTTAGCTCAATAGTTTCCCCCAAAAGAGCAGTAACTTACCAGTAACTTATTAATACCAGTAACTAAAAACTTAAAAAGACACACTGACGATTAGGATAATATAAAACCAGCAGTGCATCTTAAAAATGGATATAGCATGAAAATAGAACGTTAAAACAAGATTAATACAAACAGAACTGAGAGCCCTACCCCATGTTGCTCTAAAATCACTATATTTCTATATTGACCAAACCACAAAAGTATTATTTTATTGTGCATTCACTGAATCAGTTTTGTCCTTTCTATTGGTGTCATGTGCAAAAAGTCTCAGTCTCCATGAAGTGGTCAAATGGAAGAATTACACCTCGAGCGAGTGTCCCTGTGCACCAGACAGTTACAGCTGGCTCAGTTTCCCTTCAATACTTGCACCTTTTTCCTAGTGACTTTCAGTGTCTTCCTTGTGAAGATAGATGTATCTGACTCGTATTCAGAGGAGGGCTTATGCATAATATTGGTGGTTTATGTCTGGGAGATTTTTTCTAGGGGGGTGTTTCAACTGCAATTTTAACCCCTTATCTGCTGTTAGAAAGAACGCCCTTACAACTATGCATGCGAAAACTGAGCAGCAGCAGGAGCTGAAGATGCAGCAGACGTGGAAAGTGAAATTCAAAGCGGTTCCTGCGATAATAGGAGCATTAGGGGATATTAGTAGCATTATGTAAACCCCAAACTGGAAAACTGGAAGAGTAGCTCCAGCAGATTGTAGGTACAACATTCAGGCCTGTGGTAAACAATCCACACATGCTGTGCAGAGTATCTCTCTGTAGGTCCAAATAAAGTGATCTGAACCTCAAACACCCTAAGACCAGTGACATTCGCTTTAGGGGCATAAAATTAGTATGTTACCTTATCTGTATTTATGGGTCTCAGTGGGTACATTGTGGTAAAGGAGAAGCAGTGGAGTACTTTAGTGACCTGACTGGAGCAAAAAAATAAAATAAAATAAATACTCATATACTCCATGAGTACAGACCTAAAATTTAAAAGAAAAAAACACTACAGTTGCATCAAAGCCTTCCTACTGCTCTGTCTAACCTGCATGAGCTGCTCATGTATAGAGGAGAGAGGTTATTTACAGAGAATTAACAGTGTCTTTAACACTGGGTTCATAAAGTCTGTTGTGTTTGTTTTAGTTGAAATTCTGAGTGCAGCTTTCTTAACCCGACAGAAGTAAACTGTTTATTTCTTCGAAGCAAAAAATCCCAATACACAGAAGCCTGAATATTTAATTACACCACAGCTGAAAGGGCAGGATGTGATGCATGCAAGCTCTTATTAGAAAACATTACTGTAAAAAAAATTATAACTCAAACCACACCAGCTTAGTTTATGAGTCACAGAATGTGAGTCTTTTATGAATGGAAGGCAGGAAACCAGTGTGCCAAACACATACCCATATCCATCGCACAGTTCCTGTAAAACTACAGCTGGCTTAAGTGTTTCTATACAGATTTACCTTACAATAAAAAGATTTAATTTATGTCTAAAAGAGTAAGTAGGTGGATTATTATTTTCTCTATGATTGCTAAACGAAAGCCTTGTAAGCATTACAGCCATCTGAGTGTAAAAGCTAATTTTAAGATCACCAGGGGAAAAAAAGCAAAGGAAACAAACAGTGATTCATTGTGAAAACTGTGAATCTGAGAAATAATTAGGCACTGCACACTCACACATTTCCTTTCTCACCTCTTCGTCATCGTTTTCAGCTCCTCCTGGCTCTCCGTTTGGTCGGGCCAGTGTGAAAAGCAGCGGTAAGATGGACAGCTCATCTTACTTCCGGCGTAAAGAGAAGAGGATCCGCTTCTTCATCCGCCGCATGGTGAAGGCTCAGAGTTTCTACTGGATCGTCCTGTGTGTGGTTGGCCTCAACACACTCTGCGTGGCCATAGTCCACTATGACCAACCCGAGTGGCTTACAAGAGCTCTCTGTAAGTCTCAGAATAAAATGCACTCCTACATGCTCACTTATTCACTGCCTGTATGACTACTTTCTCTCTGTTTTGTTGCTCTGTCCATCAGACACTGCAGAGTTTGTGTTTCTGGGTTTGTTTCTGACTGAGATGACTTTGAAGATGTACGGCCTCGGAGTAAGGAATTATTTCCACTCCTCCTTTAACTGCTTCGATTTTGGGGTAAGTGTAGGCTGTAATCCAAGCTTCTGTTTGGTTTAATGGTGTCCTAAAATCAGAGCCACACACATCAGGTACTAACTTTACCTTCTCCTTTTGTCTTCAGGTGATTGTTGGCAGCATTTTTGAGGTGATCTGGGACATGATTAAACCAGGAGCATCGTTTGGTATCAGTGTGCTGAGAGCTCTGAGACTGCTTAGGATTTTCAAAGTCACCAAGTAAGTTCACTGTGTGAAACTACAAGCATATAATATAACCATACATTTGTCACGGTTCTGGGTGATTTTGACCCAGCATTTTGAGTTCTTATGTTTTGGTTTGATTTTGCATTATGGGTTATATTCTGATTCCCTTGTTGTGCTTTGTTGATCATTATTATAAATCTATGTTTCAGTTTATCCTGGTTAAGGGTTTAGTTCTTAGGTTTTGTTCTTGTGCCCTCGTGTTTAGTATAGGTTTAGTTCAGTGTCAAGTCTGCGTCTTTGTGAATTGTTCCCTGTTTTATTTTGAAGGTTTATGTCTTATATCAGTGTTTCTAGTTTCGCTTTCTCTGTCTCGTTAGGTCGAATTTCTCCCAGCTGTGTTCCCACCTGTTCCTTGTTCCCTCATGTGTATTTATAGTGTGTGTCCTCCAGTGTTCAACGTCGCGTGGTACCCTCAGATTTGCCTTTGTTTCCGGTCTCAGCTTTCATTGTTCAGCTTGTGTTTGTTCTTTGCCGGCAATAAAGCTGTGGTTTTTGAGTTGCTATTTTGTCTCGACAAGTCTGCATTTTGGTCCATTTGGCGCCGCCTCCCCGCACACAGAGCCCTGACAACATGCCTTCAATGCAGAAATGTTTTCTTTGTTTGAACTTTGCAGCCCTCCCAATATTATTCTGTTCATTGTGTGCTGCAGTTTAAATGAAAAATGGCTCCTTCTTGGTGTCATAAATCAGACAAAGTGGAACACAAAAACAGTATACAGTGCGTAACTGTGAAATATACATAACGTTAGAGTGAGAAATCTTTTAAGGAGTATGTTTTTTATCACTTTGCCTTGACTTATAATCTGAACATTTAAAATGTGTGTCTTCAGGAAGCAATACAGGAAAACCTTTCAATGTATCATAAAACTGAAAGCACTACTTTACTGAGTAAAACCTGAATCTAGCTGAAAATTGTACTGCATTTATTTATATGGTTCTTATTGCACTCTTAAGGTCGTCCCACAGTATTTTTTTTTTCTGACATTCTGTTGTATATTTATTGCTGTGCTTGACATAACTGTCCTGTTGTATGAGCTCTTCGGTTTGGGCATTGCACAGTCTGACCTTGGGTTAATTTATTGGGATGTCCACTCCTGCTAATATTGTGGCATTGTGCTAATACACACCTGCAACGTAACACTTGGACTCCATGTGTCCATCTCCATCTCTTCTTTGGGGTCCTTAGGGACTAGTAAAGCGCTATATAAGTACAGACCATTTACCATTGCTATTTGTTCCACTCTGCCCTCCTCTGCTTTGGTTATTCCTGGTATGTGTATTTTTGTGTGTGTGCTCCAGTATGTACAACAATAATTTCTTTGTGCCCCTCTTTTTGTTTGCTCTTTCATGTCAGATACTGGAACTCTTTAAGGAACCTTGTTGTTTCCCTCCTGAACTCCATGAAGTCCATCATCAGCTTGCTCTTCCTCCTTTTCCTCTTCATTGTGGTCTTTGCCTTGTTGGGGATGCAGCTCTTCGGAGGACAGTAAGTGATTTGTCCAACCTGATCTGCTCTTTTTCCTCCTCTTTCCAACCATTTATAATTCATCACACGAGCACCAACACAAACACAAATCCTCTCCTCTTCTACTTCTCTACTCATTTCCCCACCTGACCCTCCTTCTTGTGTATGATCCCTGGCCCAGCGTGGCAGTGGTGACAGACATGTTGACACAGCGGGTAGCTGGCAGAT
This sequence comes from Oreochromis grahami, assembly GCA_029532605.1. Lineage (NCBI taxonomy): Eukaryota > Metazoa > Chordata > Actinopteri > Cichliformes > Cichlidae > Oreochromis > Oreochromis grahami. The sequence goes on from JAQSNX010005555.1 coordinate 21,684, forward strand.
CAGCAGTAGTGACTGCAGCCCTTTGATATCACTCTCAGCAGGAGCTCCATGTCTTCTAACAACGGGAACACCTCATGATTCTGGGCTGGCTGCAGTTAATCAAAGGCCTGGCATCCGGCCCCGTCTGACTCAACTCATACACAAACATTTTACTTTCTCTCTCCTCACACATCATCTCACATCACACAAATACTGCTCTGGTCAGATGGTTTGCCTTTTAAAATCTACAGTACTAAAATTATTATTAAATCCTGTTGAGTGCTTAAAAAGAAGGTAACTGGATGTCTCTTGGCTTGTGAAGATATTTCACATCTCGTCCAAAAGGCTTCCTCAGTTCTAAAACAACTGTGTGACCCAGGTGTTTAACCCAATGTAGGGGGCCCTTTGGAAGTATTCCTGAGGGTCATTGATCCCCTATTGATCACGTGAGCCGTCACAAGTGTGGATCATTGCAACTGCCAAGGTTTCACCAAGTGTAAATCTCTATATGTCATGGCCCTGCATTGTAGTTTTTGGACGTTATAGTGTTTGAATATTCTGAGTTGATTCTTGGTTTCATTTACCTCATGCTTTAAGTGTTTAGTGAGACTAATTCCTCCCTCAGTGTTTCCCTCGTTCTCTTGTGTCTAGCTTCCTGTGTTGGTTTTTGGTGTCTCCAGTCTTATCTCCATGTTTATTTGCCTGTTTCACCGGTCTTGTCTCTGTCTCTTGCTCTCTCAGCTCAGTCATGTCCCTGTTTGGGCTTTGTTCTGTCCCTCCACTCTTTCGTGTCTCCGTGTCTGTTTTATCCCCAGCTGCTGTGTCTAGTCACTTGTTTTAGCCTCTGTGTGCACTCCCCAGCATCTCCTCTGTGTCTGGTTGCTGTCTCTCCATCTCCATCTTGTCTCTATGTTGCTCAAAAGAGTGTCTTTTCTCCACTTTTTTGAGAATGCCAAACTTAATTGAAATCTCTGTTACCTAAAGTCAGAGACCTGTCACTGGGATTAATAATATCCTACCTAGTTTGGAATACCCTATGACCCGGAAACTGACATTGTACATGAATTTATATAATATAAAGAATAAAAAATTTCACATTTTAAAGTCTAGAATGTTTAATCAACCAACCGTACAACCATCCATCCATGTTTACCTGCTTATTCAATTAATGGTAGCAGGGACCTGGAGCCTATCGTGCATGTGTTGCACTGTGGGAGAATGCCAGAGCACCCGGAGAGAGAACCCATGGAAGCATGGGGAGAACATGCAAACACCACACAGAGAGGGGTCAGCTGGCTGGCAGAAAAAAACAATCAAGTAGAACAATTAATCTCAGTGAAGTTATCCAAAGCACAAGGAAGCACCGTGCTTCCCAAGTGGGAATAAGCACAGACTGGAAAACCAGGGTAGCTGAGGCAGGGATTATATTTGATTGCAGACACGGATTCAAACGGTAGTGGCGAAAAACAATCAGAAAAAATTACACACAGCAATGTCATTTGGGAGACAAAAAAAAGTGTTGGTATTTCTGTGTCCACCGTTTGAAAAACATAGTAAGCAACACATGGAATAGTATTTCTTAACCATTCTTTTTATTTTGGAAAAACTGCACTCATTTGCTTTGTAATGTTCTTCCTCCAAGAAAGTTTAAACTGAACAACCAAAACCCATTTAAAATGATATTTTAACCAAGTAGTGGCACATTATGTGATTAAAAAAAACAAGTTTTTCATCAAAAACAGGCTTCTAGATGTATTTATCAGTGTCAGTGGTTAGTACTGTTGCCTCACAAGAAAAAGGAAAAGCCTAATGTGCTAGGTGACCTTTTTATTTGGAGTTGGTGTGTTCTCAAAGACTGATTGTTGTAAATTGGAGCGTGGATGAGCTGTTTGTCTCTCTGATGTCCCTGCCTTTTAGCAAAGTCAGCTGGGGTGACTTCAGTCACCACAAAAACACTGCTTTGCTAAGCAGTTAAAAAAACATGGATGGATTTATGTTCCTCCTGGTCAGGCATACCTAACTTAAACAAAAATTAAAACAAATAGATGAGTTTATAAGTGATGAGTGATGAGTCATGCATGATGTTATAAATGTTAAAAATACACGTTTATTTAAAGCATTGACCTCAGATGGTTCAAGAATCTGTTCTCCATTGTATTCTTCTCTGCTCTGGCAGGTCATAAATACACTCAACTGAAATGCACAGACGGCCTTCATAAAAACCACAACTGAATTTCTTTGAAGCAGGAGGCTGTTGCCATGGCATCAAGCCTTACATCAGTCTGCAGCATCATTAACATCACATCAGTCTCTGGTGATGGACAAGTGTGAGATGAGTCTGACATCCACATGGTGCTTGTAGCCAGCTGAGCACACCAGGCTGAGCACAGTGTTCTCTGCCCACCATAACAACCATGCTATTGTTAATTCCCTTATTTGAACATTTTTACCTTTAAAAATGTGCCCAGGATGTTAAATATTTTTTTTTGTGTTCATGAGTCTAAACATAGAAGTGGTTCAGTCGGGTCAGGTAAAATCTAAAGAAAGCCCAACTGCTCCTCAGACAGAGCTTCGTTTTAAATAAAAAGTTTTCAAACCTAAATAGAAGACTGAATGGCCTTTTAAAAGGCAGCAGAAGTGCTTTGTTATACCCAGGCTTTATTTTTGGCTCAGAGATTATGTACTTGCTCTCAGAACGGTAAAAATTCTGAGAACTGAAAGATAAACAGCTTGAAGTAGAGGACTGTGTTCGTCCTCCTGCTGAGACTCACAGGACATCGTTGACTGTTTTGCAAAAGTGATAAGCTCAAAAGTGCAGGATTTATTGTAATGCATTAATTTTTTGTTTTCTGTTGGCTGCTTTGTAGCTTTCAGTTTTAGAGGTACAGACCTTTTGTTGATTAGCTCTGACTTTTTGTGGGCACAGGAGAGATGGCATTTTTAAATTTTCTGCTCAGGCCCTTTTAAGTGTTCAGGATTGGTAATTGTACAGCCTTTCAAAACAGATACATCAAAGGACAATTGTTTACTCCCAACCTGTTTGACATTCCAGTTAATGAGTTTTTGGAACATTTTTAAAGACTTGGCATTTAATCAAAAAATTTAAAAGATTAATCTGCAATGAAAATAATCACTCGTGGTCAGTCAGTCCATCCAGGAATTTATAATGCTGCAAAGATGTAATGCGAATTGAAATTCATCCCATCATTTTCTACAGTGTTTCAGAACTTCTTCAAAAGCCAGAGTGAACAAAGAAAAAAATCCATCTGACTGTGATCTGAAATGCATTTTTAAAATAAATGTTCCCAACACAAATGATTTGTTTGTCAAGTCTTATGACACTTCAGCATTAGCATGTTGTGGAGATGCAAATCTGAAAGTGCTGGCTGAGCCTGCACCTGTTCAACTTGCCTGTAGAGGCAAGTCGCACATTGACCAAGGTGGTTAGCAAGAGGAAATTCATGTGTTATGGTGCCACACCATTGAAACGTCTTTACTAGCTAATGCTAGCTGTGTTCCTCAGAGCAGTGAAAACAGTTCCAGCGGTAGCTTGCTTCGCCTCGCGTGCTATTCCCCATCAGTTTACTGTGAAATATTTACAGTTTATCCACAACGTGCATGCGCAAATCACAAAGAAAGAGAGATGTTAAACAGTGACAGCTACAGTTTCCTATGAGTACAAAATAAGCAGAGCTTTGAGCAACAATAGACAACCGTGGTCACAAGACGGCAGTGATCTAAAGGGTGGATGCAAACAGCTTTATGACAGCACTGTCCAAGATAAATAGAGATAAATTGCTTTTCTTTGCTTCATTTCAATTGATGTCTATTTTTAGATTTGAATTGTCCTGGCAGAATGCAACTGGGTTTTAGTAATAACTTATCTTCTGTTGGAAAGCTTGGCTAGAAAGGTACATTCTCAGCACCTGTGGCATAGGTCACTTATATAAGCTAATTAATTCCAAGTAACATTGAATTTCACTCACTGTAACTGAAGTAGAAGCTTTTGGTTGGGCCACACTGAAAGCCATTTTATTTGTCAGAGAACTGTATTAAAAACACCAAAAACATAATGGAGAAATTTCAGTTCAGTGACTCAAGCTTTCAGCGGTTAGACTTAGTAGACGCCCTGTTTCCAACTGCTGTGTCAGCATTCACTCATCAGTCAAAGCTGCCACATCTCTAACTTTGTAGTGTTAAAAAAAAATCAACATCTGTGCAGTCGAAGAGTCTGTTTGTTCGTTTTTTTGTGCCAGGCTGTACAGTAAACATTATTATTAACAAGGCGTCTATGGGGGCTGACTTCAGTTTAGAGCTTTAAGTGGACATTCCAGTTTTTTTATAACTTAAAGTTAACACATTGACACTGTTTCTTATCTAATAGCAGGAATCACCACTTATTTTATGAAAAAACTGAAATCAGATAAAAATAAATACTAAATCTTGGGTACTTTTTGATGACAAAAATTATTCAAAAATCTAAAAACCTATAATATGAAAATATTTTAGCTGCATATTTTAAGTAGTCATGTGTTAACAATATCCATTGCCGTTATTTATACAATAAAAACCAGCTGTTGTTGTTGCTGTTGTAAATGATGTATGATGTAGGAGAGTGAGGGCATGAGCTTGTGGGGAGTTTGGCCTTCTATGACTCTGATTTAATGAAGTCTCCATGGACAACACATGGAAGCCAAACAGTGCGCTTCCAATCCCTATTATCAGAGTAAACAGAAGTCTGCACACAAAGGGGCAGCAGCAAAATGCAGCATCCATTCTCAGATTCCACTAATCCCCAGTGAACGAGGGGAAAAAAAGACAGAAGTGTGGGATGGAGAGAGAGAGTGTGTGGGTATAAAACAGGGAATGAAAAGAATAAAAAGAGGGAATACTGATATGATGTGAAATGGAGAAATTGGTGAAGAAAGCAGACAGGATGAATTAAAGACCAATCATTTCCCCCAAATTTAGGGTAATGATTTGTCACTTTTTATTGCAATTTAAAATCATCCTAACACAAATAGTGTAAAGTTATGTACCCCAAGGTAACGTTATGTAGCTGAAGCATATATATATATATATATATATATATTGTAATAATAATAATAATAATATATATATATAATTTATTATTATTATTATTATTTATATGATAAATTTTTTTATATTATAAAAATAACCTTGATCGAAATTTGAGATCAGTTTGAGGTACCTTAGAGTTGATGGTTCTATTATTAAAAAAATAGATAAAGTAATTTGAAAATGCCGAAGTAACACCACAACAGGTCAGATTTTGTAGGAATTTTTTTTTTTAATATTTAAAAAAAATAATTTTACTAAATATGAGTATTTATATTGACCTTAAATTATCCATGACTGGTCAGAACCATATATATATGCATACATGTATACATGCATACAGTACACATTCGCGCGCACCCACACACACACACACACACACACACACACACCACACACACACACACACACACACACACACGTGCCTACAGCTGGGTCTGCTCTTTTGCACCGACAGTCTCTTTGGTCACTGTCGGCGCTCCACATCCTCTCCTCATCTTAAAGTCTGTTCCTTTTCCTTTTGCCTCTCTTCTACATGTGGGTTTGACTTCCAAAAACATTTTTCCCCCACATGTTCCACTCTGGTTTTTGCATGACATATCACATGCTTGGGATTATATGGCTGTTAAAACATTTAATTTTTATACAAAATTGCAAAAATAATTGCATTTCAACTCAAATTTACAGTATTTGAACCCATATAAAGTAATTTTAGGTGAATACTTGTAGAATGCCTATTGGAGGCATTCAATGGGAGCTTGCTATATAATTCCTGAACTTTAATATGCATCTTGCTTGACTATCACATGTAAACTTTGTCGGGATTATGCTGTCTTCTGAATTCTATTTTTTCAGAAATTTTTTATTACACCTTGATGTCGGGAGACATTCAAGATGGAAAGAATATTTATTTATATTTGATTGTAAATTTATAAAGAATTTTTCAGCTCTGTATATTTTGCTTTAAAACTCACCTGCAATTTTGTTCTGATTACTATTTTTTATTGTTTACTTTATGTTATTTTTTTATTGTAAAGCACTTTGATTTTAAATGTTCTATATAAATGAAAGAATAAATTAATAAATAAAATACTTTTTTGTGTATATAAAAAAAAACTGGAGATCCATTCAAAGAAACAAAAACAAAATTTAGTAAGAAGCATTTTAACTGAAATCCAGGATGCCTAGAACTAAAGGTATCCCGGTTAAGGGCTTTCTACACAGGAAGCAGCTAGCAGCAGAGAAATGATAAGAGACATAGAAAGTCATTGATATTCAGTCACTTAAAGCAAAATCTATGCTGGCAATCAATCGTTTATAAATGAAATAACCCTGTTATATGTAGGATTTAAATGTTAAAAAAATGTTGGCTGTACACAGCTTTACACAGTCTCTCACAGTTTAGTTTAGACGTTCAAATGTATTGACCAATTTTCTAATATTTCTCAAAACTTTAAATATACCACTTAAATAATCCACATTTAATTTGTAAGTATCAACAGCTACCCACAGTGTGGTGTAGTTCTAACATAAGCATGGATATGTGGAATACCATGCACATTGCTTGCTTTCTTCATTATTCATAATCAGTCACAACTGAAAAGCATTAAAGGTGGAGTAGAAATCACTCAAAGTATGGGTAGGAAAAGAAGTTGGGTTTGCTTAAAATGGGTATAGTGATAATTCATAAATCTGTTGCTATTCATTGGAACTCTGTTGCCATCTACATACATATACGTTCACATAATTACATACATTCAGTCCAGCCAGAACCTTGAACCCTCCACAAATACTGAGTCAGGTGCTGCAGGACAGAAATTTTAATAGCAAAATGACAAACATCCAAAATACAACCAGTTGAGTATCTGATGTGTTGTGCCCATTTTGCAGTGTGACACAAGGACCGGACACACGCAGCGTCAACAGTTGAATATTTACTTACAATGTTTAATGTCACTCTGAGTTATGCAGCTTTCACACTGCTCAGCTCAGTTCCAGCTCAGCACACGCCACTCCTCCAGCCCCGGCAGCTACTGAAATTGGGAAGGCATAGTTAGTGAGATGGAGGTCAGCTGTGTGGGTCAGCCATCCCTTGACACCACACCCTGAACTCACTGCTCCACCCCTAGCCTGCAGCTGAGCCACGAACCACACCCCGCTACATGCAGCCTGACTCAGTTCGATTGCAGTGCATTGGCATGTGACATGTGATCTGGCCACAACAGAATTTAATAAACCAGAAGATAAATGTGAAACCAGTTGACCAAATCCATCTTAAACTAATTTCTTTCTTTGCTTTTAAGAGGAAAGTTAAATATATAAACTAAGAAGAATTTGAAACTGGTGAATAATCATTTGTTTTCTCATATTAAAAACAATCACAAGTGCTAATTTTTAAAATAACATAGATTTAAAAACAATACATATTTCCCATTATTTTGCCATGAATTGAAATATTTATTTTTTCTTTTATCCAACCTCAAACATTTCTTATACCTGCCTTTTTATTTTCATCATTAACTGAATGAAGTTCAAATGATGAATAGTAGGAATGCAGGTTATTTTCAGTTGAATGACCGACCCATCCTTATGCATTTCTGTGTCACTCTCTCATTGTCTTCTTTAGTTTCAAGACTGCGGATTCAGGTTTTGGCAGGTTTGTTGGGTCATGTGGGGGCTTTTTGCAAAGATTTAGAGTATTTTTGTTGAAACTGTGCATGTCTGATTAAAGTATGTCATTAAGCTAGAGCCTCTTATTAATGTCCATTATGTAGTTTCTAAATTGCTTCAGTGTCGTAGAAATCCAGTAAAGAGAACTGAATCCACTTTGGATCCATTATATCAGACATACATATTGGAGTCTTGTGTTTATCTTAATACTAACATACTTGTAGCAGAGAATAGCTTTAAAGGTTGTGTGGCAAGAAGACAGAGGCTGTACACAACAAATATGCTGTTAGTGAAGCTGTAAATACTGGAACTTCTCCCATTCTCAACTTTATCTTATATTCTTTGGTGATTTCTGTTGGTGCCTTTTCCGCATGTTCAGTTTTCCATTCAGGTTTTCTTTTTTCTTGAGCCCAAAACAGACTGGCACTTTCTGATGCATGCCAAGATGGCCATGTGTACGACTTTATGTGCTTCATACAAGTTACTTTAATTTTGAGGTGATGAAGCATGGACACAACCAGGCTACCTCTTGTCATTTAGCACTTCTTCTGTGGTGTTTTAAGTGTTTTAACAAAAGAACTGAAATCAGCTCTTTGGTGAAGAATTGTGTCAAAGGAAAAAAAATGTTTACTTCACATTTTACTTTATCTGCTTAACTTTTTTGATGGTTAACATGGCATGTGAATTGGTTGATTTGCTTGTGAATACAGCAAATGTAGCAGTGTGTTTTGGACTTAATAGCCGTGACCTTTGGCTACCTGGTGACCATTATGTCCTTCTGTTGCATGTCCCTCCTCCCATCCTTCTCTACAAGCCTTTATCAATACAAAACACCCCCCCCACCACTTGATGTAAGAAGACTAAGCTCTCCCTGGATCTTTAAAGAAATCCGAAAAACCTACTCCCATCAGTGTATTGTGCTTCTGTCTTTGTGAGGACGTGTGAGTTTTAGACATTTTTGGAAGATGTGTATATTTTGTATGAACATTAATTCAAAGAGCAGTTAGAGCAAAATATGTAAGGGTAAATGCTGGCATTTGATTTTACCTACAAAAAGGTTGGGAGTTAAATGTTTAGTTTTTTATGATCAAAGAATAAGTAAGGATGGTGACAATGCATCATGTAGCATGTTTAATGGTAAGTTTGGTAAACTGTGGAAAATTTGCTTGTGTAAAGCTCGCGTAAAAGTGTAAATTAGTTGGAAAAAAAAGGAGAAGGTATTTTACGCTTTACCATTACATAACTACATAAAAACAATAAAACCCTTGTCTACTGAGAATCATTACAATGAACTAGAAGCCTATAGAACTCAAAACAAAAACTGCTGTTAAGAGCCATGCACACTACAGCAAGAGCATTTATTAAAATGCATTTTCTTTATTTTATTATGTTATTTCATTTCCCTTAATTACTTCAGCTGGCCGCCTCCTACCTTCTGGACCTTGATCCACTACACTGGCTGCACTGTCTGAAGTTATGCCTTGGCTATGGCTGACAGATAAAACTAGCCAAATAAATTCCAATCTAGCCTACAGAAGGTTCCTGGCGGGGCCAGACGGCATCACCGGCCGTCTGCTGCGCTGCTGTGCTGACCAGCTAGCAGGTGTGTTCACTTACATCTTCAACGAGTCCCTGGGGAAGTCTGTGGTCCCCACATGCTTCAAAAGATCCACCATCATCCCGGTGCCCAAGAACAGCAAACCCTCATCCCTGAATGATTACCGGCCAGTTGCCCTGACCTCGGTAGTCATGAAGGTGTTTGAGAGGCTGCTGAAGAACATCATCTCCTCCTCCATCCCAGACTCCACAGATCCACTCCAGTTCGCCTACCGACCCAACAGATCCACTGAAGACGCCATAGCCCATGTCCTGCACACCACCCTCAGCCACGTGGACAAGAAACAGGGTAACTATGTGAGAATGCTGTTTGTTGATTACAGTTCAGCGTTTAACACAATAGTGCCCAGCAGACTGTTCACAAAGCTGAGGGACCTGGGACTCAACAGCTGTCTGTGTGCATGGGTGTTGGACTTTCTCACCGGCAGAACTCAGGTGGTGAGGGTGGGTGGGTGTGTCTCCGACAGCATCACCATCAACACAGGAGCACCACAGGGGTGTGTCCTCTCGCCACTGCTCTACTCCCTCTACACTTCGGACTGTGTGGCCACCCACGGCTCCAACACCATTGTGAAGTTTGCTGACGACACAGTGGTGTTGGGTGCCATCTCCAACAGCGATGAGGTGGCCTACATGGACGAAGTGAAGAATTTGGCATCATGGTGCCAGGACAACCACCTCCAGCTGAACGTCAGCAAGACCAAGGAGCTGGTGGTGGACTTCAGAAGGAGTCAGCACAGAGACTACAAACCCATTTTCATCAATGGAGCTCCAGTGGAGAGGGTGCAGTCCTTCAAATATCTTGGTGTCCACATCTCCTCAGACCTGACATGGGCTGCCCACATTCAGGTCCAGACCAAGAAGGCTAGGCAGCGCCTGTATCACCTCCAACAACTAAGGAAGTCAGGGTCTCTCCAAAGATCCTCAGGATCTTCTATACAGGCGCTGTGGAGAGCATCCTCACACAGAACATGACAGCGTGGTTCGGGAACAGCTGTGTGAAGGACCAAAAAGCTCTCCAGAGAGTGATCCGTACAGCAGAACGCTGCTGCAGGATTGCTCTCCCCCCACTTCAGGACACCTACACCAGGAGATGCCGGACTAGAGCAACGCAGATACTGAAGGACCCGTCCCATCCTGGCAACAAACTGTTCCAACTTCTACAATCTGGTAGAAGGTTCCGCATCATCCGGGCAAGGACAGAGAGACTCAAGAAGAGCTTCTATCCTCAAGCCATCCGGACCCTAAACCCCCCCCCCCCCACCCCCCCCCCCCCCACACACACACACACACACGCCATCTCACATCATCTATAATTGACTGAGACTCTCCTCCAGACACTCAATTCCTTAACTTCCTTTAACTTTAAACATGTTTATATTGTCCATTCTGTAAAATAGTCAAATGTCTATTCATATTAATGTACAGAATTCACCTGCTGCTGCTTCTACTGCACATTCACCCAATGTATATACTATATATATATTTATAATGTTATTCCTCTACCCCCCCCCCCCCCCCCCATGTTTTTGCACATGTCGAGGAGCGTGTCAGGATACATTTCACTGTGTGTTATACTTGTATAACTATGCATGTGACAAATAAAGAACCTTGAACCTTGAACCTTCTGCACACGTGTAAAAGAGTTGGATTGCCAATGAATGCATTCATGTTTTAATTGAAAATGATAGCTGACTGGAATGATACCTGCTGGAAATGAAGCTCTGTGACCTTGAACATGCCACTTTTTGTCTGCTGAAGCTGTTAATTTTCAATTTACTTTAACAGATGTCCCCAGAATCACTCAGAATTAAAGTTGTAGATTTTTTTTTCTCTTAAAAAACTAATAAAGTTGTTGAGCATCATTGTAATTTATTACTTTGAGCCCTGGTGTCAGTATTACTTGCTATTTAAATTTATTAATTTATAAAAATGTAATTGTGATCGTCACCTTTTTAGCAAAAGTCAGAGAATATTTACACAAGATAATAAAAAAATAAAAAGCTTTCACTCCAAAGAACCACAAACAGCCACAAATATATAAATGTATAAATGTTGTAAGGCTTTGAACGTTCCCCAGTTCAGAGATGGCATACGGAATCCAGTCTGTCTCTTGATCTGCTGTCAGTTTGTTGACAGTTTCAATAGCAAGGTCTTATGGATAAATGAAACAACAAAAGCAATATCCATGTTATTATAAATTGCATTTATCCTTTAATTGTTGGGATCAGAGAATGATCATTGAATGTCCTCACAGGTATAGAAGTACAAATGTGTGTGTAAATGTGTGTGGTGGGGTGGTGGGGGTGTTGCAGATGGGAAACAAAAATGAAGAAAATGATCCAGTTGTGACTGCAGTGTGAATCTGTCCTTTTTTGGGCTCTCATGTTTCTCATGTCCTGAAACATGTATCGTTCCTCACAGCTTTCTGTTTTTTTATCCCATTAATCCAAGTGACTTTCCTGAACTGCAGGTAGAGCCCATTAAGACCTGACTGGAACCTCATTTTTAACATTTGCTCTAATGGTTTTGGGGTGTTTTTTTTCCAGTTTGTAATTATGTTGTTGTGAATCCTTTTTAGGTTTAACTTTGAAGATGAAACCCCAACAACAAACTTTGATACCTTCCCAGCAGCCATCCTGACGGTGTTCCAGGTAAAACAAACATACACATATGTGCGCACTCATGCTTCCCAAACGAGAACAAGAGCATATTGACACTATGGAAAAATAAAGTTTGTTATCAGTCATTTTAATTAGAGCAAATGAGGGGTCTGCATACCTCTGTGTGCCCTAATGAGCTCACTGATAATCCTTCAATTAGCCTGTGCTCATAAGCCCTCACTCTGTAAAGTAATTTAATTCTGCGCTCTGTGAGATTTGCATGCTCCTTTACAACCTGCCGACAGCCCCAGCCTTGCTCCGACTCTCGTTTCCCTCAGATTCTGACTGGCGAGGACTGGAACGCAGTGATGTACCACGGGATCGAGTCTCAAGGAGGAGTTCGCGGCGGCATGTTCTCCTCCATCTACTTCATCGTCCTCACACTCTTTGGAAACTGTATCCTTTTTGACATCACAGCATACCCACAGTCAGAAGCAGTGCCCATCAAATACAGAAAAAATGTAAATACTGACCTTATCAACAGTAAACCATTATATTTTCTTATACATGTAAATGAAATGTTATTACAGGGATGTTTTACTTTGGATCATGCTACAGCCAACTCATGTTAAAAGTGAAGTCTTTCAAGCTCGTAAATATAGGCTGAAATAGGAGTGATTTCTCTAAAAAACAAAGGTGATAAAAGATGAGAATTTTTTACCACCTGACAGAGCAGGTAAACTGACAGATCTATTCAGCATCAATTTTTCAGATTGCTACTAGTTTGGTGGGAAAAGCCAATGAATACTTAATCTGTCCAACTGTTGTTGCTCCTGAGTACCGTTGTTATTCAGACACCCTCCTGAATGTCTTCTTGGCTATCGCCGTCGATAACCTTGCAAATGCACAAGAGCTGACGAAGGTAGGCGGGAAAACCAACCCAGCGGAAAAAAAACAAAACAAAAAAAACACACTTGCCAGATGTTGATTTTTGGCCGCGAACACAGTAAAGTATGATTCATCCTTTACTCCTTGAACAAATTTCAGTGTTGCTGAGACACCTGGCAGAGTGAGCTTTTTCAGCAAGCTTTTCCTGGGTTTGATGTGATCCTATTTTCATGACTGTGTTCGGGTTATATATGGCTGAAAACAGATATCAGTCTTGGGTAAAATTTCGACAATATCAGATGACACAATTAAATTCTGATTGACTTTTTTTTTCCCTAAACAAAGGTCATGACTGCCTAATCTGATTTTGCCCAGAAAACTATGGACATCTGTTGCAATAGTAATATATTTCTATTAAGCACAAATTAATGTCCTGGTTGTCACTGGCTGAAGGATGAAGAGGAGCAGGAGGAGGCAGCCAATAAGAAGCTTGCTCTGCAGAAAGCTTTGGAAGTGAAAGAAGTCAGCCCAATGTCAGCAGCCAACATTTCGATCGCTGCGTAAGTTTCTCTTTCCCCAGACAGCAGCTCTGTTCAGTCCCACACGGAAATAAAACTGTGTGATATCTCTCCGTAGGTTCTTCCCTCTCAGTCTGACATGTCTGTGTGTATATTTGTACCCTGTTTGATTTGTCTGTGTTCTGAACTTCTCATCCACCCCCATTAAGACAGTGCCCCTGTGGTGTTTCTTATTTATTACACCCTACTCTTTACCCTCTTTAGTATTATAGGCAATTAAGGAAGCTTCAGTGAGTAATACATGTGAGTTTCCACTAGCAAATTTCATGATATTTTTTTTATTTTGCCCTTGAATGTTGCTACCTGCTGCTAAAATAGCATTTTATAATCAAAGCTGTTGTTTGATTATGACTTACAAATGATGCAGCTCTCCATTCTTCATCTTTAGATGATAATATCAGTAGTATTTTAGATATCGTGTTCCAGTTTTTTCTCTCTCTCAATAATAAAGTTAGTAAGTAATGATTAGCAGAAAATCTTGAAAATCAGCGCAGATACTCGATGTGATACTCAAAGTTTTCACAGGATTCTGCAGTCTTTGGAAAACTAAGTACACTGTTAGGACTTAAGAGTGAAAGAAGTATAAATAAAGTTGGGCACTGCTAATAAAATTCAAATGCAAATGACTTGAAAGTTTAGCAGGTTGCTGGTTTGTGTTAAGACAATGTCACAAAAATTACACAATTGGTCTTCCTAGCAAATTCAACCCATGGCCAGACCATGCAATGCTCAGAGAAACATAAGTCCAAGAGCTACATCTCAGACTCTATACGCCTCACTTAGCACATTAAACGTTAAAGTTAATGACAGTAAACTTGGAAAAAGACTGAAAACGTGTGACTTGTTTGGAAGGGTTGCCAAGAGAAAGCCTCTTTTCTCTAAAAACCACAGCAGCATGGTTCTTGTTTGCAAAGCTGCATCTGAACAAACAACAGGACGCCTGGAACATGCTCCTTTGGATAGATGAAAGTGGAGATGTTTGAATATAATACACAGCGCACACAGTCTTTAAATGCTACATTTTTAAGCTTAAAACTTCTGTTTGTTTCTGTGTTGTTGTGAACAAATTATGGGTTCATTGCATTTTTTTATGTGGTCCCAACTTAAAACCAAAGCAAGACACATGAGATACTCATAAAGAGCGAGTAAGCTTAATGTAAATCATAAACGGTGAGACATGAAGACTAATATTAAGCATGATGACAGAGACAGGGCAACACTGAAAAAAAATGAAGAAACTCAAAGTGGCACAAGAAAACCAAAAGAACCCAAAATGATCAGTTATTCATAGCTATAAATTATCATGTCTCACTGTATTTTCCCATCTTATTCACTAAAACAGCAACAATGCATTGTCTCTGCATTGTGTTCATGCGTGATTGTTTCCACTTGTGTGTTAAATAATTCTGAATAGGTCTTTTTGTGATGACATTACTTTTTAATTCATTTGTAAAACTTGCTCCTTAATTGCCATCGTCCTCACTAAGAATGAGGTCAGTTAGAAAATTATTACTGCCGTAAATCCCAGGCTAGCCGACTTGTTCCCCATTACACTGCTCTTAGTGTTATCATGTGGCCCTGTGCGTTAGTTTCAGCATTGTCAGACATGTTTAGTTTGTGCATTGAACAGTGTGCTAACACAAAAAGTCAGTGGGCTCGTAAGAAACTCTTTATTTTTACTATCCGTGTTGAATGTAAAACTCAGGGTTTCATTACAAAACTGAAGACAATATCTAAGAATCTTCATTTGAAATAATGTTAAATATCTAAATATGTTTAAAACTCTACGTTTCATTGTAAAATATAAGATTACATTTTTCCTCTTCATATGTTTTGGATTGAAACTCCTGAATGATTTTCAGTTTCAGTTTTCGTCATAAAAATGTCACACGTTTTTCCGTTGCTGTTGTTGAAGTATTTGCACAGATTAGTCCTTTGCTGTAACACAGAAGGCAGGGGGCAGGTGGACTGTCAGTCTTTTTGTCCACCTGCCCCCTTCGGATTTGTGTCTCATTTTTTTTTCCTTTGTTTTTGTTCTGCATGTACAGTTTTGTAAAGCAAAATCGAGATGCACTCTCTCGCAGGTCGTCCATCAGCAGCATTCAGTCACCGTGAGTTATCACTCTCTGTTACAATATTCTCCTTCTGGTCTCCTCTCCTCTCCTTTTTCCTTTCCTCTTCGCCTTCTCTTCTAGTCTTTCATCCCTTCTGTCTCCTTTCTTCTCTGCAATTCATTATTTTTTTCCCTCTTTACATCTCTTCATGTTCTTGTATCCTCCCACTTTTGGACAATCTGTTCTTTCCTCTCTCCTCCAGTCCTCTCTTTTCCTCTCCTTTCCTCTGCACCTTCATAAAACTAAATTGTGTTCTGTCATAACTTCGTTGCTAGTGAAGTGAAATGTATTTATGGTTCTTCTTTTTAAGTCATCGAAACTGCACTACAGCAGATGGCACACGGTGCCACTGTGGTTTAATTTTGACTGTAAACTGTAGACTGTTGTGCCTCTGCATAGCCTTTGGTGCCTACAGTAATAGATCTTCAGCTCTGTGATGTGAATAATTTGTCTATAAATGTTTAATTTCTCTGCTTTGCTACTACCACAGGCAGTTTGGCATTTCCATTCTATTTGTTATTGTAGACTCCAGGCTGTCACTAAAAGAAAAACACAACAACAACCAGTTTTTGCTCTCCTTCCTGGTGATCTGCTCTCTTAATTGATTACGGTGCTGCTGGAGTATGGAACTCCAAAGTGTTCAAAATTAAATAAATAAATAGGACATGATGAAATAAATAACTATGTGAATAAATAAGACACAGATATGTAATGCGAGAATGATATTGTGAAATAATGGGACACATTTTGAAAAAAATTTTTGAAAAAATTTTTTTAACAAAAAATTGTTAAATATATTGCATTCTGCTATATAAATTTACTTATTATTGTGAAATATTATTTCATGGTCATTATTTTTCACAATAACAGAGATTATTCCTGAGGCATTTTATTTATTTCCAGCCGTTTTTAATCCAAAATGTCCTTTTTTCAAAGTCAGTCTTTATTTCAAAATCCCGTTTTTCCCAATGGCCTATTTATTTCATAGTGCGACTTTTCAGCAGAGTGACTTTGTCTGTCAATCAGTGTGAGTGGGTTGGACCTTTGCTCCTATTGGCTGATCGTTTACCATCGACTAGTTTTCCTGGATAACTGCTCCGCGGACGGCTGCCACAGCTAGCAAAAACGTGCTAGGTCAAAAGTCACAGAAGATGGCGGACTGGTGTGAACTTCAGTCATTTCTGCTCATTTTAGCAGATCAGATAGAGAGGGATCATTTACCAGTAGATACTGTTTTGAGTCGTTTAGATGATGTTTCTGAAATGCTTGGGATGATAATTGCTCTTCAAGATGTTAGCATCGATGACAACATTGTCGAAAGTTTAAGATCAATTCAGCACCGTGTTCATTTGGAATACGCCGAGGAAGAACTGTCTTCAAATGTTGGTCGTCCACGTCTTGAAATCCCGGCTGCAGCACTCAGGACTTTAGTGCTGTCCGGGATAACCATCGGGGTAATTGCCGATATGTTTTCTGTGTTTCCGAGCACAATTAGGAGGAGAATGACGGAGGAAAGTCCAAGGTAAGTTTACGGTGTAATTTAACACCTGTGTGAGTCTGTACACAGCATTATTTAGATGTTGACCTTAATTATGACGTTTGACATTGAAATATTATCGCTTTTTTTTATTGTGACTGTCTAAACCTAGTGGGGTAGCTACGGCTAAAGCTATCGGCGCCAGACACGTTTAGCCGGCGCAGTGTTAGCTGTTAGAGTGTGTTTTAGCTGGGGGCAGTGGAGCCTGTAGGAACCTTTTACACAGAGAGTAGACCCACCAGCTTTCCATAGGCTACTTACTTATCGCATCTTGGTAGAAAGCAGGGTCATTAGTGCTTTAAAATGATGTTAAGTAGTTGAAATGGTTTTGTCTATTTCCATGTTCCATCAAAAATGAGTTCTTTCATTATTAATTGGAAAACATGTTCTCATCACTGTTATGCAGTTATGTTCACCCAAATTTTGAACCAGTCCAGAGGCATACACATTCAAAGTCAGCTGATATTGTTTGAATATCCAAACACCAGGAAAGCATGTGTCAGTGTGGCCATGATGTGTAAATCAAAAATGACTAGGCAGCATCCTGTTATGCAGTTATGTTCCTTTTTGAACCAGTTTACCTCAGTAAAGCAATGAAGCAATCTGTCCCATAAGCATTACAGTGTTTACAATACAGTCTTTTTGTAGTTGGTAGTACTAAGACATGATCTGTTTGTTAATCAGGATTTCGACTGATGGATTCAATGAGACGAGTCAATCCAGAAGGGGTCATGATGCGACGGTTATCTATTCAGACTGCAAGGCGTCGTCAGTACAGTGTACCAGCACCAAATCACCTTTGGCATATCGATGGAAATCATAAACTAATTCGGTCAGTACTTGCATCACTTTTCCCTATTCCATTTAAGTAACAGGATGCATGTATAAAATTGTAAAATGAAGCCTTGAGTTTGTAAATGTCATCTTAAATGTACTGTCATACAAGGCAATTTACAGGATGAGCTATAGTCATGTCTAAGGCTTTACATATTTAAACATTGGTCTTACATTTTCCTTTAAAAGTAGTATTGTTCTGTAAAAATGTAACTGGGGACATAACAATGTTTTTGTTTTTTTTAATTCTGCCTTGTCAGATGGAGATTTGTTGTCCATGGTGGGATAGATGGTTTTTCTAGGTTAATTGTCTACCTTAAAGCTGCCACCAACAACAAAGCTACAACAGTTTTTGATGGTTTCTTGTCAGCAATCAGACAATATGGCATACCGTCACAAGTCCGGTAAGAGGTGTTTAACAAATACAGTATGCCAAAAAACTCTGTATTGGACAGTAGTTATATTCAGATTGTTACTCTCACTGACTCGGATGAAACTTCTCTACTATTTTTCCAGGTCAGACAAGGGGGGGGGGGAAATGTGAAGGTTGCACATTTCATGGTGCAGACAATGGGGGAGAACAGGAACTCTCACATTACAGGCAGAATTGTTCACAACCAGCGGTAAGGACAAGTAAATTGATGGCCTGTCTTACAGTTTTTTTCACACATGCAATTGTAATAAAACAAATGGTTTCCGAGCATAATTGACTGGTTTCACAGCACATTAACACTACACTAATAATTGACTTAGAAGGCTGTTGACGTTGAAATACCTGAAAAACCATAAATGAACAATTTCCCTCACTGTGTCTTATAGCATTGAGCGCCTGTGGAGGGATGTATATGAAAACGTCCTTGAAACACAATCTTCACCCAGCTGGAGATTCAAGGACTGCTCAACCCTGGTGAAGAAATTGACTTGTTTGCACTGCACAGATGCTTTTTGCATCACATTCAACATCATCTTCAGTCATTCCAGGAAGCATGGAATCAGCACGGACTCAGAACAGCAAACAACCATTCACCCCTGCACCTCTGGTTGCTGCACAGAAAAGAGGGACAAGATTTGTCACAGGTACATGACTATTTGATCCGTATTTGTTCTTGTATGTAAAACTCTGCTATTTATGGTGGAGATGAGTTTATTTCTACTGTTCAAGTTGGTGTACCAAATTTTCTCCTGTAATTGGAATGTCTCCCAAGCCATTCTCTCCTTTTATCCCATCTGTCAGGTATAGATGGCAATACTTTAAAGAAAGTTAAATTTGTTATACCTGAAGGGAACCAATCCTGACCTAGAATGGGTGAATGAATAATTAGTTGGTCGCCAATGCCTAAGAAACTCACATAGGCCCTGGCAGACTCAATAAGTCCATCTAGGAACAGCTGCAGGAAACACCTCTTCAGTTTAGATTTAAGACATGTGCATGGTCTTTCAGGTTGATGAGGATTATGGTGTGGACTGGACAGGACCACATAATCACCGCCCATCAAATGAGATCACCATTCCTGAGATTCAGCTCCCACGTGCACTGAATGAACGAGACCCTGCTGAGCTACCAAACAACAACGTTTCACTCAGTCAAGCTTTGGATGCCTACTGTGAAACTGTTCAGTCACTCAAACTTATGTTTGATACCACACCTTAACTCTTCAAAGTAAGCAGGTGCAATATGTTCACACCCTATTTCTTGCATAACCATACTTCAAAATCACTTGTAGAAAGACGCTATCACATTTAATCAGTTTCTATGTCAGGATTTTTTTTATGTTTCTACATCTCTGGCTTTGTAGCTAATACTGACTCAAAACAGCATAACCAATTTCATTTTCAACAAAACAGTGAGTGGCTATAAGACAGGATTTGTTTTACACAGCTGTCACTTTAATGATATTCATTTCTTGGTTGGATGTACAGTACATGTCAACTCTGAGCAGATTTAATACAATGAACACAGTACAGTAGTGTAACATCTTAATTCAAATAATTTTTTCTACAAAATTTTTTTGTACCAGTAGCGAGTATAAATAAAACATACTGTGTAATTTATAATGTACAGTGAACAACTGATTTTGTTTTCTGAACTCTTTGTCAGTTTATATTTAAAAAAAAAAACCCATAAATGCTCACCTGTACTGTGTATTTTTCACTGTCAAGTGTATTAAAAGGAACTAGAACTCACTAGATTGTCCGTTTCTTTGAACACTGAATACAGTAATGTGATGCAAGAAAGAAGAAATGGTCTAATCTTACCATGTGGTTATGGAATCAATCCTAAACCAGACCAAAACCTGAGTCAGTAGAGTTGAGACACACCTGAATGTCCATCAGAAATGACTCATAGGTACAGTAGTGTGCAGGAAGATGTAGTACTTCAAAACAGGTGGAAGACTTTGGAAGCCTGCTGTTGACCACTTCCACAGTCATTTCTCTCGGCAAGACTTCCCATCCTGTCCAAAACTTGATGAGGGCTTTTCGTTGTGCACAAGATGCTGCAACAGAAGATTGTTTTAAACTATAATGACATCCTATATTCATTATTTTGAATCTTTTATGGAGAAATACCATAAAAGATGACCACTTGCATACAGGGCAACAGACATTTTTGCCCCACTCAAATTGCTGTTGTAGCTGTTATAGATATTTTTATGGTAACAAAGCTAAAAGTAGTCTACATACAATTATAGTGCAACTGATAATGCCACCACTCTGTTTTTTAATGTATTGCATGGAGGCAGTATGGAGCAAATAAAACAAAATTATACTATAGTGTACTTTGTTAATGACCCGAGATCACTGGACTGTATGTAATTTACCAAAGTATAATCAGAGAAAACCAATAGCAAAATACCTATAGCAGCAGACTTACCATTTTCAATGAAGGACCGAAGGTAACCTGCCACTCTGCATTTATCCTCAAGAGCATTCCTCTTCCTCCTCATCTTCATCTTCTGTGGCAGGCCACAGTCATTTTATAGCTTTACTTATCTTGTAGTCTTAAGAGCATCTGCAACATTAGGTGTATTTTTATTAAATGTAACCCAGCTGTTCAACTAACCCAAGCATACAAAATAGTATATTGATGTTTTGTGTCAACAATTAATGTGCATCCTTCATAAATTAACCAAATACCTTTACTATTCAGATGTTAAAAGATGTGACCTGACTTTACCTCACAACAGGGAGCAGTCTCTGATTCCCTTGGTAAGAAAAGAGGAATGATGTCTGATCTTTCTGTCAGAAGCATTGTCTCCTTAAGCCCTTTCCTCAGCCATGGTCTCCTTAAGCCCTTTCCTCAGCTGCTTGACTTGAACTTGTTCGTGTTATGACCTTTAAATGTTAAAGACCAAACCAAAACTGAAGTTGGTAAAAGCATTTCAAATGGCCTCCAAAGACACACACTTTAAATGTTAAATATTTAAAGAACATCCACTGTGCTGATGTAAAAGCATTTTAAAAAATTATGACGTTCATACAGCCACTTTCTATTGGTTTGTGTGACACTTGGCAGGTCCCAAGCCAGGGCTAGCTCGAGAACATTTCTTTGTTCCAGTTCTGTTAATTCAGCAGTGCCATCAAGCTAGGACAGAGGAAAAAAATTAGTAGTCAGTAGTAGGTACTGATGGCTATTCAATCATGTCTCTAAATTCAATATTTAGTGAAATAGTAATTCTTTAAAATAACAAAATGAATTAAAAAAAAATTCTCCAAAACAGATTCAACTTTTGGAGAGTTAATTCTTTAAAATAACAATATTAAAAAAAAATTTAAAAGCTTAGATTAATTGCTATTTTTTACCCACTTACAAAATCACTACATTGAACTAAAATTGCTTTCTTTTCGTTCACATAGATTACTTGACTTCCGTATTAGCAAAGAAGATAAGACACTTTAAAACAGTCATGATTAACTATTACCTACACCAATGTAAATAGTGATACAGACATTAACCCAGAAGACGATTATCTTCTCTTACCTAATTTATTTATTTCTTTGCTATGATAAAAACAGTATAAAAAATATGTGATTGAACTGATTAAAAAGCTAATTTTTGGCAGACAGACAGACTAACAAAGCAGTAACAACATCGTTACTTACCCTGAACAGCGTTTCGTGGAGCTAGCTGTGATAGCGTTAGCATTTGCTAACGTTAACACTGTGCTGTTTTGATGAGAAATTGGACCAGGGATCGCTTCATCTCCAGTACGCTGCTGCAACACTCTCTCAGACTGAGGTGAAGACGTAGAATCTAAGCGGTTAGCAACTTCTCTGAGTAACTCAGAAACGGACCTGTCTCCTGCAGCCATGCCCTTCACAAGCATTGATACACCTGTAACGTTATTGACTATGTGCACGAGAAAATGCTAACTTCCTGGTTTGAGGCTGGATGTGGGGTTGTACATTTCCGGTAGCTTTACTTTGCGGTAAATCGCTACTGCGAAGATATACTCCAAAATCATGTCCAAAACTCGAAAACGGAAAGATTGCGTTAAGTTCCAAAGAGCAGAAGGTGGGAACACTCACCACTGTTGTGTCACAAAAAAATCTAATGATAGATTTTGACGTTTAACCACTTAAGCCCCATGCCCCTGATACCGGGGCAAAAAGGAGGAGATCACGTTTAATCGGTTATAACGCGGGTTGAGAAATATAAGTCCAGACATGTTTGGTATCCACAGAAACCTCAGAATCTCAGCTAAAATGTCATATAAACCATTTCTACAACCACCAAACACACCGAAAATAAGCCGTGATTAAACGAGCAGTTACGTAAATGCGCAGAAGTCCGCTAAACAAACAAAACCGAACCAGAAATTCTTCAGACTTCATGTAACCGGTTAAAGATAGGCTGGTTAGCTCCCAGATCTATCACTGACTCCACACACCAAGTTTCACCACGATCAGACCAAAATTCACTGAATTAGCTGCAAAAGAAGACCACAAAAACACTTACCGTCCCGATTTCCTCCATTATTTTCGCCGGTAGCCGGTAACCACGTGATTGACGTTTAAAGACTTTAGATCGATCGGTTGTTTGCATCACTTAACACAAGCAGAACTGCATCACTGCAGCATAAGACACATCGTCCACATTCAGAAGCACATCTCTGTATAGTGGCTGGTCTTATTCTTTAAACAGGCAAATGTTCAGCATTCAAACTACAGATGAACAACAGTCACAGATGTTTCCCGTTATGTCCACACCTACACAGCATGTTAACAAACCGTGAAAAAAGCCAGACAAAAAATGAACGATTGCTGGTGAGGGTTTATATACATTAGTATGTATGAAGGGTATGTTGTGACTTACCTTCAAAATTACAGTGGTCCCTCGTTATAACGTGGTTCACCTTTCACCTCGCTGTTTTGCGGATTTTTTTAGTGCAAGTTTTCATGCTTATTTTTATGTCACATTGTGTCCTGCGTCCTGATCGCTGCAGACGATCTCCTCCGTGACGTCTCTCCTGTACAGTACAGAATCGCTGCATCGATTGCTAGCAGTGTGACTCTGAAGTGCAGTACTGGATGTCCACGCATCAAAAAATAAAATTGGCTACTTGATTTCACCTATTGCTGGTTATTTTTAGAACATAACACCCGCAATAAACGAGGGACAGCTGAGAAATATAACATTTGAATCCCTTTTCTCTTTTGCTCTGAGGCGTGGGGGAAAAGTATCGACAAGTCCATGAACATTATTTAGAGATATATTGCGTAAATTCCCAAGACATCTATAGAAATGTAAATCGCCGCTTGATTCATTCATTTGCTTAACTTGTTTTGGACCGTAAACAAGGCGCGAATAGGACACCGGAAACAAAGCTCCACACAGGAGTTTTTGCACCGGAAGTAGCATATGCTAACGTGCACATAGTCTATTTGCGCCCAGTGTTTTACATTTGTCGGTGCCTTAACTTTATTTTGAGCTGCATACTGCCGCCGTCTGCGTAGGAGACGCATTGCACCATTAAACCTAAATCGACACTTCATGTGCTATTACTTATGTCTGAGTAAAGGAGCAAACAATTACACAACTGGCTACGCCCTGTCTTTCTTGATTGACAGACAAAGTCATTCTGCTGAAAAGTCACATTATGAAATAAATAGGCCATTGGGAAAAACGGGATTTTGAAATAAAGACTGACTTTGAAAAAAGGACATTTTGGATTAAAAACGGCTGGAAATAAATAAAATACCTCAGGAATAATCTCTGTTATTGTGAAAAATAATGACCATGAAATAATATTTCACAAAAATAAGTAAATTTATATAGCAGAATGCAATATATTTCACAATAACAAGCTTTTTTTTCAAAATGTGTTCCATTATTTCACAATATCATTCTCACATTACATATCTGTGTCTTATTTATTCACATAGTTATTTCATCATGTCCTATTTATTTATTTAATTTTGAACACTTTGGAGTTCCATACTGGAAGGCCATCACACCTCTTTTAGTTAACACTGGTTTCTTATAAGGACTGCTCTTCTTGTGTTTTTGAGTGTGCATGTGCTATATCACAATATCTCACCAGTTACTGTAGCATTTCTAGCTTTCATTTCTGCAATCGCCTACATGTATTTCGGTAGTTCACCTGTCTGTAGATACCTGTCCTGTCCTGTCTTCTGTTTCCCTGTCTGTCTCTTAGGAGTTATACTGTCTACTCCTCTCCCGCTCGATGTGTCTTGAGGTACAGGTGATAAAATGGAAATAAATGACCTAACCCATAAAACTCACAAATCATATTGTGAACAGGAGCAATATGCATTACATTGATGATAACCAGGAATATTATTACATTAAATGGATGCTCTATGTTTGATTTTTTTATTTTGAGAAATAAAAAAAAGCTCCCATTTCGCCCCATAATTATTATCTCAGATCATCTTCCCCTAAAGTCTGCTATTACCCACCGCATGATTTCCCTGCCTGAACCATTTGCAGATGACTCAGGTCACCCTGTGCAATGTCAGTGAGGCATGCCATATTAAGAAGTCCCGGTAAACGTTTTGATGTTGTCTGCTACAACAGCTGTTGTAGCAAACTTTCTTTGAGCATATAAAATACTTTTATAAAATGTGCAAATCTCTTATATACCACAAAAAGCCTGCTTGTAGTCTAAAAGAGAACGACGCCTTAATAACAACATGTGAGATTTATGCTTTGCCCCTATTCAGCCATACCAAGAAGAAGTGAGTTAGATTAGGGAAGAAAATTTTTACTCTGTGATTAAAAAAAACCTGCATAACCCATTTTATAGTCAGAGATTTATAATTTAATTTCACAACATTTAAAAGCTTAAAAGTGTAATATAAGACATACGAGAATGGTAAGAGAATTAAACGTCAAAATATCCAAATTAAGAATAAGGATCTCCCATTTAAACACAAAAATAATGCTTCATGTTTATGAGGACTGTTACGACCCGGCTCGAAGGCCGCAACATAAAAAAAAGAGTTGAATATCAGAGTGAGTGTGAGAAGAGGTTTTTCTTAAAATGGTATATCAGGTTGGCTAAAACGGCTGGTGCCACCAAGGCAAAGACAAGTGAGCTCCCCGGAAGCTTGCCTCAGGTATGGTTTTATCCACACCTGACTAGGTGTGGCCAATTAGCACCAGCTGAACACATTAAGATGATTAGGGGCTGCAGAGGGACGTAACACCTCCTCCCTCAAAAGGGTTCCTCTAGGACCCCTAAATTTATTACAAGCCCCTCTGAAGCCTTCAGGTCCTTGACCCACAAACCTGAAATAAAAGTAAAAGCTAACAGAAGCACAGTGTTCACATTATAGTTGGCATCTGTAAGCATGGATGGGCATGATGATTTGAAGTTGCCACACTGAACACACACAAAAGGTAACATGTGACCAACACAAAGGAGCACAACAGTCAAACCCAAAATGATTACCTGACCTGCTACAACACAAAACCAAAAGTAGCAACAAATAATCACAACTAAGTGATCTGTTGTCTCCACCACACGAACAGTCACATACAAGTGGCCCTATACCACAACAAGTTACTTTAATCCAAAGTTCAGTGAAGCAAGCACACTAGTGACCAACCACAAAATGGAGAGCTATGGCCACACAATGATCACATCAAGGGTGACTCAGCACCCCTTAGTGTTATCGCCATCACCTGGCCAGCAACACTCACGAGTGATCCAACAAACTAGCCATATTCCCCACAACACTAAAGGTCACAGCACAAAACACTCACCTCACAAGGATCTTATTAGCATCCATCAACACTGACATATGCACACACAGTACACATTATGCCAACTTAAAAACAACCTACCTGCCTCAGCTACAAAACCATAATTATTGAGTGGTCTCAAACCTCTAGCCAAGTTTGGTGCCACCAGTTCACTTTGAGCAACTCCCACCCTAAAACTTTACCTTACCTATCTAGTCTTCAGTGGTGTACCGGGCTCGAGGAAACTTTAAACGCAAACTCAAGGGTAGGCAGCAGACCAGGGGTACAGTCTCCTACCAAACTCTGAAGCGTACCCCCACCCAGGATAACCACCAAACACAATAAACTAAAACAATAAAGCAAAACAACAAACAAGTGCTTCGATGGAAGGGCAGCACAGCCACCCAGCTGAAACACACTTACTAAAAGGGACGTTACTCAATTACAGTGAACACCATCACTCACCCACTTAAAAGCAATATAAAAAACTAATATTCAGTCTCCACTAAAATGTCCAAACGATCCCGGACGAGCCCCCACTTATGTTACGGCCCGGCTCTGCTAGGTGGCAGCGGACGCAACATAAATGAGCCCAGAGACCAGAGGGTTAGATAAAAAGAAAAACATAAGGTTTATTAACACAACTGAAAGCCGTTAGTGAAACAACTCACTAGGCAATAGAGTGATTTTAAACAAACATAACAAACAACTCAAGTAGCACCAATAACACCAGTAGAACACTACTCAACTAAACATCTCACAAGAGGCAACTCAAAACAAAGGCTCAAATGGCAGCAAGGCAAAGGCAGGAGGGACAGTCTACACAGTCAGTTCAAATCCACAAGTCCCTCACGAATGAAGAATCCGCAGCCTTTTATATTCACAGGTAATTGCAGGCAGCTGTGTCATGGGTCTGTCATACTCAAGGCTCCTGCAGCAGCCAATGGTGTGAGTGGTTTGGCACACTCTGATCTGCATGAAGTTGGGGCGGGCATAGGTCCGGGCCAGCCAATCCCCCGTGAGTCCTGGAACACTTTGATTTCCATAGAGGAAGGCGGGGCCACCTGAGGCCAGAGGCCGTAACACCCCTCCCCTTAAAATACCAACTATGTTGGGCAGAATCAGATATTATAGAGTGTGAACAAAAACAAAGAACAACCACAGCAAAACATGTTTACAACCGGGACAGACCATCAGCTAAAACATTTTCAGACCCCTTTTTGTGGTGAATGCTTAAGTTGTATTCCTGCAACAACAGAGCCCAGCGCATGAGGCGCTGGTTATGATTAAACATGCGAGCAAGGAACACGAGTGGGTTGTGGTCGGTGTACACAACAAGAGGTAACATGCTGGACCCCAGGTATACATGAAAGTGCTGAAGAGCCAACAACAAAGCCAGGGTCTCCTTTTCAATGGTGGAGTAGTTTAACTGATTTTTATTGAACTTGCGGGAAAAGTAACAAACGGGGTGGTCCAAACCCTGCAAGTCTTCTTGCAACAGCACTGCCCCAGCCCCGACAGCACTGGCATCAACCTCAAGTTTGAATGGTCGCGTCAAATCAGGTGCAGCTAACACAGGAGTGTGGCAGAGGAGGGCTTTCGCACTCTCAAAAGCATCTTGACACTCACTTGACCATATAAACTCAACCTTTGGGCTGAGTAAGCCAGTCAATGGCTTGACTACAGAGGAGAAATTTTTACAAAAGTTTCTGTAGTAGCCCACCATCCCTAGAAACCTACGCAACGCACGCCTGGTGGTAGGTGTGGGAAACTCTTTAATCACTGCCACTTTGGCATCAATGGGCCGGACCTGCCCACGTCCCACCTCCCTGCCTAAGTACGTCACTGTAGCTTTGGCAAACTCACACTTAGCTAAGGTGAGAGTTAGTGTAGCTTGAGCCAAACGGTGAAATACCTGGCGTAAAGTCTCCAAATGATCTTGCCATGTTTCAGTGTAAATTACTAGATCATCTAGGTAGGCACTGCAGTTGGACAGGCCACGGAGGACGTTATTTACCAGCCGCTGGAAGGTGGCAGGAGCGTTACACATGCCGAATGCCATGACTGTGCACTGTCATGGTGTCACAAAGGCAGAGATGTTAGAGGCACGTTCAGTTAAAGGGACCTGCCAGTAACCTTTAAGAAGATCTAATTTAGTGACATACTGAGCGGTACCAATACTGTCCACACAATCCTCAACTCTTGGGAGAGGATGTGAGTCAGCCACAGTTACAGAATTCACCTTCCGGAAGTCTGTAATAAAACGGGGCGAGCCATTTGGCTTAGACTCCACTATACATGGCGAGCTCCAGGGGCTTTGACTGGGCTTCGCTAAGCCATTTTGCAGCAAATAGTCAGCCTCCTGTCTCATGAGCAAGCGTTTATGGGGGCTGGCTCGATAAGGATGCTGCTTAATTGGTTTAGCTCCCTGGACATCAATATCATGCTCTAGCACTGTAGTGCGAGTTGGCACATCCCCGAATAAACAGGTGTATTCACTAATCAAGACCGTTCTTGCTGCTCTAAAGACAGATGCTCGAGCAAACTCGGCAACGCTTTCAGCATTTCTGAGTTAGACAGACGGGGTCTAGAACAGGTGGGATAACCTAGCTTTAACCCATCAACCTCGTCCACCCCTCCTTCCTCTAGGTGGCTTGCGGCTACAATAGGAGCACAGAACCCAACAGGCTCTGGTGTTGACCGAGGATGGTATAAGTTCAACATGTTTATGTGGCAGTCGCGTGTTTTGCGTCTGCGGTCGGGAGTGCAAGTATGTTACGACCCGGCTCGAGGCCGCAACATAAAAAAAGGAGACGAATAGCAGAGTGTAGGTAGGAAGAGGTTTTTCTTAAAATGGTATATCAGGTTGGCTAAAATGGCTGGTGCCACCAAGGCAAAGACAAGTGAGCTCCCCGGAAGCTTGCCTCAGGTATGGTTTTATCCACACCTGACTAGGTGTGGCCAATTAGCACCAGCTGAACACATTAAGATGATTAGGGGCTGCAGAGGGACGTAACAGGACATAGAATTATTTTCTGAATAAAATGCGAGTAAAAGTTTATTCATTTACCTCATTAGTCATTAAAGAAAATGTACCTGGTACAAACATATCAGGTAAATTTCATTTAACAAAACTCCTTTAAATATAACTGTTTACATTCTTTAACAAAATGACATGAAAAGTGTACATGTCATCGAATGACTTAAATTCAACATTTTGCAGATAAATAGATATTTTTTCGAGTGCACATTGCAAGAGTGTATGCTGTGTGAAGACACTGTGTACGAAGACTGTAAGAAAGAAAACTGTAAGAAAAATTGTCAAATTTTTCTATGTTAGTTTTGAGATACATATTCATGCATGGTAAGTAAACGTTTCACCATTGCACACATCTGTGCTGACGCATCCATAGGCTTGTTTCTAACTCACTTATCCAGCGTCATTTTAAAAATAAATGTTAGTATTCGCAGGTGTGACTATGGATGAAAGTGTGGATTGTAATGTTCACCTCATAAAGTAGAGCTAACCGTGTTATATGTCATTATTTATTGCTGTTCCATGATCTTTTCCTGTGGGTTTTATTCGATGTTTGCAGCAAAGAGCAGCAGCGTTCAGCGAAGGCTATGTCAGTGTGGGAGCAGAGGACTAACCAGCTTAGGAGACATAACATAAAAGCGAGCAGCGAGGCCCTGTACAACGAGCTCGACCCCGATGACCGCCTATTGATGTCCAGCGCCCTTCATCTGCACCCCGACATGAAGACTCACCTGGACAGGCCCCTTAGGGTGGAGTCCAAGAATGGAGACAAATCCAGCAGGGCCCCCGAGGGAGGGTGGGAGGAGGCAGGGGATCTCCGGCAGGATGACAGCTTTCACACACACTCCAGGAAGCATCACCGCCACCACGACAGGAGCGGGGAGAGCAGAGATGAAGGAGATGTCCGGGGAGGGAGGCACCACACCCATCACAGCAGGAGCAGAGATCACAATGCTGATGGTCCACAGACAAAAGAGAGGAGAGGGGAGATGAGTCACAACCGCAATGGAGGGCAGGGGCACAGGCACCACCACCACCAGGCCGGCTCCCCTGAGGAGGAAAATAATGACCTGCGGGGAGGAGGAGGAGGAGGAGATAATAAGGGGCATCACCACCATCACTCACATCGTCCACCTAAAGAGGGGAATGGGATGTTGGCAAATGGTGCACAGTCAGAGCGAAGGGGTAGAGGGGGAGGTGGAGGAGATAGTAATGGAGAGAGGAAGGACCGATGCTCTCGTACGGGCAGAGCTCAGACAGCTCTGGGTGGAGATGACTCTAAGAGGAACAAGAACGGAAACAGAGGTTACAGGTAAAACTGCAGATTTTGTTGTTCATATAAAATGCTTAATTTTCAAAAATAATGACCTAATCTTTCAACCTCACCAACACGCTATACTAATACACTTTATTTAAGTCGTAATGTGTCCAAATAACTTAATTAGGTGTATTTACCTCAGAATATGTCATAAATTATTGATTGACTAATGATTATCTCATTCACTGGCTGTTAGTTGTGACGTTTGATGATTACTTGACATCTTATGTGTAAGCAGTGTTACGACCGGGCTCGTAATGACCGTAACGATGCGCAGGATGCCACGCGACTTCCCACGCCCAAACAGACACAGCCACAGTGTTAGATTCTTAACAATAATTTATTTACACTAATGGCACAATGGGGGAGTATATACTTCGGGGTGAGCCAAGGCCAAAACAATAAACAAAACTCAACCTATGCTTCGGTTCCCCTCTAACCTATCCACGGAAAGAAAACAAAGAAATAACACAGACTGACCTCCCTGGTCTAAAAACACAGGAGAAAA
>JAQSNX010005556.1:0-31663 GCA_029532605.1 Oreochromis grahami
TTGTAAACCCAAACTGGGTTGCAAACTCTTAAAAAAAGCTGTTCTTGCAGAACCTCCCCTCTCTTCTTTTTTTCTCGAACTTCCCGTTTCCCCTGAAAAACTGAAAATCCCAATACAACAGAGTTGGCTCCTGGTACCCCCTCCTTAGTTCCCCCAGCCACAACTGGGAAAATTCCCTTCCATTTTCCCCCCTGGGTGCCAAAACCCCTTTGGCCTCCCAATTTCCCCTTTTTTGGGGGCCCCAAACATTCCCCTGGGGTCAAAAAGTTTGTCAGGGAAAAAAAAGGGGGAAAAAAAAAAATCCTGTCTCCCCAATGAAAAAATTTCCCCCATGGAAAGGACCGAGTTGAAAAACCCAAAAGGGCACAGGAAAATTTTTTGAAAAAAAGGGTTGCCATTTATTTAACCCCAAAAAAATATTTACAAAAGCAATAAAAGTTTGAAATCATAAAAAAGGGCAAAGAAACAAAAATAACTCAGGCAAAAACTAAAAAACTTAAAAAAAGACTGCCCAAAAAAAGATAACTAAATAAACATGAAAAGACACACAAAGGGTTTTAAAGGCTGATCAGACCGGCACATGAGGGGTAAAAAAAAACACAATCATAAATCACAAAACAAAGAGTACAACCCAATTTGTTAATAAATAAACACTAAAAAAGAAAATTAAAAAAACCCCCTTAAACCCCAAAAACCCAAAAAAAAAAAACTTTTTTTAAAAGAAAACACACATTTCCCCTTCAATAGGAAGTGGTGGTGTGGTTAATTACCCCCTTTCATATTGGGTTTAAAAACCCCGGCTAATTTTTGTCCAGCAACTCCCAGGGATGATAGCAAAAAAGGTAAAAAAAAGGATAAAAAAGAAGTGGTGTGAATAAAAAGTAAAAAAATGTGGGTTACAAATAAAAAAATGGGGATCCCAAACAATAAAATTATTGGAAACTAAAAGTATGTATTAATCGCAAATGAAAATACAAGAGTTACTGACTTTAGAGTGTGAAGTTTCTCTCTGATTTCTCAGACTTTTTATCTGATTTAGTGCTCAGCTCAGATAAAATAATTATTGTGGGTGATTTTAACATCCATGTAGATCCTAAAAATGACAGCCTCAACATGGCATTTAATCTGTTATTAGACTCAATTGGCTTCTCTCAAAATGTAAAAGAACCCACCCACCACTTTAATCACACTCTAGATCTTGTTTTAACATATGGCATAGAAACTGAACATTTAACAGTGTTTCCTGAAAACCCTCTGCTGTCTGATCATTTCCTGATAACATTTACATTTACAATAATTGATTACACAGCAGTGGAGAGTAGACTTTATCAAAGTAGATGTCTTTCTGAAAGTGCTGTAACTAAGTTTAAGAATATAATCCACCCACTGTTATCATCTTCAATGCCCTGTACCAACATAGAGCAGAGCAGCTATCTGAACGCTACTCCAACAGAGGTCGATTATCTTGTTAATAATTTTACCTCCTCACTACGTACGACTCTGGATACTGTAGCTCCTGTGAAAACTAAGGCCTTGTGATGGCCAAACCCGTGGCCACACTCTAAAGTCAGTAACTCTTGTATTTTCATTTGAACGTAGTAACATACTTTAGTTTCCAATAACTTTATTGATTGGTTTGGATACATTTGTTCTATTTGTAAGCGCGCACATTTAGTTTACTTATGTATTCACACCACTTCATTTTTGACCAACCTTTATCTTTTATTTCTTACCTGCTATCATCCCTGGGAGTTGCTAGACAAAAGATGGTAGCCAGGGTTTGACACCATTATATGCAAAGGGGGCTAATTGGACCACACCACCACTTCCTATTGAAGGGGAGAATGTGTGTTTTCTTTCATTTAAAAATAAAGTATTTAATTAAATATTTGGGTTTAGGGTTTAATGGTTTTGATTTTCTTCTTTAGTGTTTACTTTATTAACAAATTAGAATGTACTGCATTGTGTTGTGATTTATGATTGTGTTTGTTTGTCACCCCTCATGTGTCACAATGGTCTGATCAGCCATTATATATACCCCTGTGTGTCATTTCATGTTTAGGTCAGTTATCTTTGTTTGGGCAGTCATTTGGTTTGTTAAGTTTGTAGTCTTTGCCTGAGTTCAGTTTTGTTTCTTTGACCTCTTTTATGAGCTCAACATTTATTGCTTTTGTAAATATATTTTGGGGTTAAATAAATGGCAACCCTATTTTTCAAATAATTCCTGTGACTCCTCTTGTTTTTCAACTCGGTCCATCACATGTGGTGTCAGAAGTGGGATCTTTCAGTTGAGGAGACAGGATTTTTTTTTGCATTTTTCTGCCTTTTTTTTCTCCCCTGACAAACTTTTTGAGCCATGCAGAATGCTGTGCGCCCAAAGAGAGGAAATAAAATGGAGGCCAAAGAGGCCTTGCAGCAGCCAGAGAGGGAGAAGGAGATGGAAGAAGGAATTTCAGTTGTGGCTGGAGACGCTGAAGGAGAGGATACCAGGGAGCCAACTCTGCTTGATATTGCTGGGATTCTTCAGTTTTTCATGGGACAACAGGAAGTTCGAGATAAAAAGCAGAGAGAGGATGCTATACTGCAAGAACAGCGTTTTAAGAGTTTGCAACACCAGTTTTGGCTTTTACAAATGGAAGTGCAGGCCAGAACCACCCTACTTCCAGAGCCCACATCAACTGATACAGAGCCTGTTGAAACTCCAGCTGATTATCAGACACAAGCAACATCTCAGCATGAGGGTTCTGGCTCAGCCTCCATATTAACAGGTCAGTCTGTGCACATTCATCATCCTAAACTGGAGAAACTAGCTGTTGAAGATGATGTTGAACATTTTCTCACTACCTTTGAGAGAATTGCAGCTGCTTGTCGCTGGCCAGAGTCAGACTGGATTTTCCACCTCATTCCTCTTCTGACTGGTAAGGCTCGAAGTGCCTATGTTAATATGGATGTGGACGATTCACTGCAATATGATAAGGTAAAAGCTGCCATTTTGCAAAAATATGATATAAACCCAGAAACATACAGGCAAAGATTTCGCTGTCTTGAAGTTTTTGATGAGAGTCCCAAGGAGCTGTATGCAAGACTGAAAGAACTTTATGAGAAATGGATTCAGCCTAAAAATAGAACTATAAAAGAAGTTAGTGAAATTATTATCTTGGAGCAGTTTTTGAGAATGCTGTGTCCCGAGCTTCAGGTCTGGATTAAGGAGCATAATCCAAAGACTGCTGCAGAGGCCGCCACCCTGGCTGATGTGTTTGTTGCTGCCCGAATTAAGAGTCAGCCATGGAGCAACAGTGCATGGAAGGCCGCCAGAGATTCACGTCGGTCGCAACCCCCTCAGCATCCTCAGAGGTCAGCGACGGGTGTGGGTAAGCCCTTTACAAGGGAAAACCAGCCTCCGAATACCTCGAAGCCAGGTAAAAGGCCACCAGTTTGTTACCTTTGTGGACAGGAAGGTCACACTAAGCCCATGTGTCCTAATAATCAAAGCAAATTATCTCAGATGTGTTTTGTGCCTCATCAGAATTTGGATATTAAATCTGAGAGAAAGCAGTCAAATAAAATCACCACAGTTAAGATTAATGGACAAGAAATTAATGCTTTAATAGATACTGGCAGCACACAGACTTTGATACACAGGAAATATGTGTCAAATGACCGCACATGCCCCTCTGAAACCATATCAGTTTGCTGTATACATGGTGATGAAAGACCATACCCTACAGCTGATCTGTTTATTGAAGTGCAGGTGACATCCTATCTGTTAAAGGTTGGTGTAGCTGATAGTGTGCCCTGTCCTGTAGTTCTTGGGGAGGATCTGCCAGTCTATGATTTGTTGAGAGAAGTGCAGGAGTGTAATGTTGCTATAACAAGGGCTCAAACTAAAAATCAGGATGAGCATTATGCAACCCTCAGTGCTTTACCCTTCTTTGAGGCTGAACTAGAGACAGAACCCGGGAAGTCTCGGAAGCCACGCAGTCAAAGAAGACGTGAAAAATTTCAACACACTGTTGGAAAGACATCAGTTCAGGCTGCTCCAGATATGCCTTTAGGTTTTTCAGTACCTACAAACATTAGACAAATGCAGCAGGCTGATCTAACTTTGTCTGCCATGTTGCTGAGGGCCAAGGGAAAGGACTCTGAATCTGACACAAATAAAGAGCAGTACATTATGCAAGATGGCATTTTATACCGCCAGCACGACCAGGTTAAGCAGTTAGTGGTCCCTAAAGTGGCTCGTGAAACAGTGCTTACTTTGGGCCACTCCATTCCCTGGGCTGGCCACCTGGGGAAGCATAAAACCACTGCTCGCATTAAGCGATACTTTTTTTGGCCTGGCTTGCGCTCAGATGTTGCCATGTTTTGCAGGAGTTGTCCTCAATGTCAGAAGACTTCAATTAGGGTCCCCACCAAAGCACCACTCCAACCTCTCCCAATCATTGGTATACCATTTCAGCGTCTTGGCATGGACGTAGTTGGTCCTGTGGAAAAAAGTAAAGCTGGAAATCTCTTTATGTTAGTCATTACAGACTATGCTACGAGGTATCCTGAAGTCTTTCCATTAAAAACTGTTAAAGCCAAAACTGTAGCTTCCTCATTGATTCAACTGTTCTCAAGGGTCGGATTCCCACAGGAGATTTTGACTGACCAAGGCACTAATTTTATGTCCACACTATTGAAACAGGTCTATAAGCTGTTAGGCATCAGGAGTGTGCGGACAACCCCTTATCACCCACAGACAGATGGACTGACGGAGCGCTTCAACCAAACTCTCAAACAAATGCTCCGAAAGTTTGTCAATGATACACGGTCTGATTGGGACCAGTGGCTGCCATACCTCCTTTTTGCCTACAGGGAAGTTCCTCAAGCCTCCACTGGCTTCTCCCCATTTGAGCTTCTTTATGGCCATGAGGTGAGAGGCCCATTGACCCTGCTGAAGGACTCATGGGAGGGAGAGCAAGGTAAAGGGGAATCAGTCAATGTTATTTCATATGTCATTCATATGAGGGAAAAGCTTCAGCAGATGAGTGAACTGGCTCAGAGCCATATGGCAGCTGCTCAGAGGCAACAAAAGACTTTGTTTGATAGGAAAGCTCGCCACAGGAGTTTTGTCCCTGGCCAGAAGGTTTTGGTAATGTTGCCAACTTCTGACAGCAAGTTGCTCGCAAAGTGGCAGGGACCCTTTGAAGTACAGACGAAACTTGGACCTACTACCTACAAAGTTTCCACACCAGGTCTCCAGCGAGGGAGTAGAGTGCTCCATGTTAACCTTCTTAAGGAATGGATTCCATGCACTGAGAATAAAACAGAGGGGTTGCTTATTCACAGCGTGGATGAGGAGGAAGAAGTTAATGACTACTTGCCTTCAGTAACAGCCTCTGTCCTGGACCTGAACCATCTCACCAGTGAGCAACAGTCTCGGGTAACACCTCTGACTAATTCAGACATATTTCAAAAGTACCCAGGTCGCACCAGTCTGGTGGAGCATGACATTATTTTAAAACCTGATGCAGCTGTGAAGCGTACGAGTTACAGGATACTAGAACGTTTCCTGGTGGAGCTAAAGGAGGAGGTGGACCTCATGCTGTCTCTTGGAATCATCCAACCTTCAACAAGTGAGTGGTGCAACTCTGTGTTGGCTCTGAAAAAGGATAGCACAATACGATTTTGCATCGACTTCAGGTACCTCAATTCCATATCAAAATTCGACTCTTACCCAATGCCACGCATTGACGACCTCTGAGCGTTTGGGGAAGGCAAAATATCTAACGACCATTGATCTCTCCAAGGGATACTGGCAAGTACCTCTCACTAAACAGTCTCAAGAGTTGACAGCATTCCGTACTCCGTGGGGGTTGTTCCAGTTCAGTCCTGCCATTTGGTCTGCATGGGGCCCCAGCAACATTTCAAAGACTAATGGGAAACAGCTGCGATCCTTCCTTGGCATGGCTGCGTTCTACAACAGATTCATTCCCAACTTTTCAGCAAGAGCAGCCCCACTGATGGGCAGGACTGGCTCAAGATGTCCCAATAAGATTCGGTGGACAGCTGAAGCCATTGCAGCTTTCAAAGACATTCGCCAGTCCCTGAGTAAGGACTCCGTTCTGCACTCACCAGATTTCACAAGACTTTACATTGCAGACTGATGCTTCTGAAAGGGGTCTGGGAGCAATGCTTCTGCAGGGACCACCAGAGGATCGACATCCTGTCGCCTACATCAGCCGTAAGCTGCTACCAAGGGAGAGCCGCTACGCAACGGTTGAGAAGGAAGCCTTGGCCATTAAATGGGCACTTGACTCTTTCAAATATTATTTGTTGGGAAGAGAATTCATCCTTCAAACTGACCACAAAGCCCTGCAGTGGCTGGAAAGGATGAAAGACACTAATGGGAGAATCACCAGGTGGTATCTGGCTATGCAGCCATACCGGTTTAAGGTTCACTACATCCCTGGTAAGGACAACACCACTGCTGATTACCTCTCTTGCTGCCTGATGGAAGATAAAGAAGTGGGGGTGTGATGGCCAAACCCGTGGCCACACTCTAAAGTCAGTAACTCTTGTATTTTCATTTGAACATAGTAACATACTTTAGTTTCCAATAACTTTATTGATTGGTTTGGATACATTTGTTCTATTTGTAAGCGCGCACATTTAGTTTACTTATGTATTCACACCACTTCATTTTTGACCAACCTTTATCTTTTATTTCTTACCTGCTATCATCCCTGGGAGTTGCTAGACAAAAGATGGTAGCCAGGGTTTGACACCATTATATGCAAAGGGGGCTAATTGGACCACACCACCACTTCCTATTGAAGGGGAGAATGTGTTTTCTTTCATTTAAAAATAAAGTATTTAATTAAATATTTGGGTTTAATGGTTTTGATTTTCTTCTTTAGTGTTTACTTTATTAACAAATTAGAATGTACTGCATTGTGTTGTGATTTATGATTGTTTGTTTGTCACCCCTCATGTGTCACAATGGTCTGATCAGCCATTATATATACCCCTGTGTGTCATTTCATGTTTAGGTCAGTTATCTTTGTTTGGGCAGTCATTTGGTTTGTTAAGTTTGTAGTCTTTGCCTGAGTTCAGTTTTGTTTCTTTGACCTCTTTTATGAGCTCAACATTTATTGCTTTTGTAAATATATTTTGGGGTTAAATAAATGGCAACCCTATTTTTCAAATAATTCCTGTGACTCCTCTTGTTTTTCAACTCGGTCCATCACAGGCCTCAAATCCGAAGTACCTGACTCCGTGGTATAATTCTCAAACACGTAGCCTAAAGCAGATAACTCGTAAGCTGGAGAGGAAATGGCGTGTCACAAATTTAGAGGATCATCATTTAGCCTGGAGAAATAGTTTGCTGCTTTATAAGAAAGCCCCCCGCAAAGCCAGAACATCTTACTATTTCGTCACTGAAGAAAATAAGAACAACCCCAGGTTTCTCTTCAGCACTGTAGCCAGGCTGACAAACAGTCAGAGCTCTACTGAGCCAACCATCCCTTTAACGTTAACTAGTAATGACTTCATGAACTTCTTCACATAAAATTTTTATTATTAGAGGAAAAATTACCAATAATCATCCCACAGATGTAATATTATCTACAGCTACTTTTAGTACCATCGATGTTAAGTTAGACTCTTTTTCTCCAATTGATCTTTCTGAGTTAACTTCAATAATTAATTCCTCCAAACCATCAACGTGTCTTTTAGACCCCATTCCTACTAAACTGCTCAAAGAAGTCCTGCCATTAATTAATGCTTCGATCTTAAGTATGATCAACCCATCTCTAATAATCGGCTATGTACCACAGGCCTTCAAGGTGGCTGTAGTTAAACCTTTACTTAAAAAGCATCTCTAGACCCAGCTGTCTTAGCTAATTATAGGCCAATCTCCAACCTTCCTTTCATATCAAACATCCTTGAAAGAGTAGTTGTCAAACAGCTAACAGATCATCTGCAGAGGAATGGCTTATTTGAAGAGTTTCAGTCAGGTTTCAGAGCTCATCACAGCACAGAAACAGCTTTAGTGAAGGTTACAAATGATCTTCTTATGGCCTCTGACAGTGGACTCGTCTCTGTGCTTGTCCTGCTAGACCTCAGTGCTGCGTTCGATACTGTTGACCATAATATCCTATTAGAGCGATTAGAACATGCTGTAAGTATTACAGGTACTGCACTGTAGTGGTTTGTATCATATCTATCTAATAGACTCCAATTTGTGCATGTAAATGGAGAGTCCTCTTCACACACTAAGGTCAATTATGGTGTTCCACAGGGTTCAGTGCTAGGACCAATTCTATTTACATTATACATGCTTCCCTTAGGCAGCATCATTAGAAGACATAGCATACATTTTCACTGCTATGCAGATGACACGCAGCTCTATCTATCCATGAAGCCAGATAACACACACCAATTAGTTAAACTGCAGGAATGTCTTAAAGACATAAAGACCTGGATGGCCACTAACTTTCTGCTTCTTAATTCAGATAAAACTGAGGTTATTGTACTCGGCCCTGAAAATCTTAGAAATATGGTATCTAAGCAGATCCTTACTCTGGATGGCCTTACCTTGGCCTCCAGTAACACTGTGAGGAACCTTGGAGTCATTTTTGACCAGGACAGGTCCTTCAACGCACATTAAACAAATATGTAAGACTGCTTTCTTCCATTTGTGCAACATCTCTAAAATTAGAAATATCCTGTCTCAGAGTGACGCTGAAAAACTAGTTCATGCATTTATTACTTCCAGGCTGGACTACTGTAATTCTTTATTATCAGAATGTCCTAAAAACTCCCTGAAAAGTCTTCAGTTAATCCAAAATGCTGCAGCAAGAGTCCTGACAGGGACTAGAAAGAGAGAGCAGATTTCTCCTGTTTTGGCTTCCCTTCATTGGCTTCCTGTTAAATCCAGAATTGAATTCAAAATCCTGCTCCTCACATACAAGGTCTTAAATAATCAGGCCCCATCTTATCTTAATGACCTTGTAGTACCATATCACCCTATTAGAGCACTTCGCTCTCGCTCTGCAGGCCTACTTGTTGTTCCTAGAGTATTTAAAAGTAGAATGGGAGGCAGAGCCTTCAGTTTTCAGGCCCCTCTTCTGTGGAACCAGCTTCCAGTTTGGATTCGGGAGACAGACACTACTTTCAAGATTAGGCTTAAAACTTTCCTTTTTGCTAAAGCATATAGTTAGGGCTGGACCAGGTGACCCTGAATCCTCCCTTAGTTATGCTGCAATAGACGTAGGCTGCCGGGGATTCCCATGATGCATTGAGTTTTTCCCTTCCAGTCACCTTTCTCACTCACTATGTGCTAATAGACCTCTCTGCATCGAATCATATCTGTTATTAATCTCTGTCTCTCTTCCACAGCATGTCTTTCATCCTGTTTTCCTTCTTTCACCCCAACCGGTCGCAGCAGATGGCCCCGCCCCTCCCTGAGCCTGGTTCTGCCGGAGGTTTCTTCCTGTTAAAAGGGAGTTTTTCCTTCCCACTGTCACCAAAGTGCTTGCTCATAGGGGGTCATATGATTGTTGGGTTTTTCTCTGTATTTATTATTGTGCTATCTACTGTACAATATAAAGCGCCTTGAGGCGACTTTTGTTGTGATTTGGCGCTGTATAAATAAAATTGAATTGAATTGAATAGATCCAGGATATGTACTGTGTCCACCAAAAAACTGTTTAAACATCATCAAACAGTTTCACCCTATTAACAGCAAAGACCTGGAGGACATCTTAGGTCAACTGAACTCCTCCTCTTGCTGTTTAGATGTCCTGCCAACAAGTTTTTTCAAAAAGGTCTCAAAGACTTTGGAGTCAGACCTGTTACAGATCGTCAACTTTTCTTTAATATCAGGTGTGTTTCCAGAACCACTAAAAACTGCTGTAATAAAACCTATACTGAAAAAGGACAATCTTGACAAGACACAAATGAATAACTACAGGCCGATCTCAAATCTCCCATTTTTAAGTAAGATCATTGAAAAAGCAGTTTCTCAACAGCTCAATTACTTCTTAACACAGAATAACTGCTATGATGCCTTCCAGTCAGGTTTTAGACAGAACCACAGCACTGAAACCGCTCTGACCAAAGTGTTTAATGACATATGTCTGAACACAGACAGTGGAAAAATGTCAGTCTTAGTTCTACTGGATCTCAGTGCAGCATTTGATACAGTTGACCACAACATATTACTCAAACGACTGGAGAACTGGGCAGGTCTTTCAGGAACTGTACTAAACTGGTTCAAAACATACTTAGAAAACAGGAAATACTTTGTATCAATAGGTAACTTCAGATCTGAGCAGACAAGTATCACATGTGGAGTTCCCCAAGGTTCCATCTTGGGACCCCTTCTGTTTAACATATACATGCTCCCACTGGCACAGATTATAAAGAACAACAAAATAAACTATCATAGCTACGCAGATGACACACAAATATATATCACATTGTCACCGGGAGACCGAGGCCCTGTACAGGCTCTTGGTAAATGCATTGAGGAAATTAATGACTGGTTGTGCCACAATTTTCTCCAGCTAAACAAACATAAAACTGAGGTAATAGTCTTTGGTGCCAAAGAAAAACGATTACAGGTCACCAGAGAACTTCAATCTATACACCTAAATACCACAAACCAGGCGCGAAATTTGGGTGTAGTGATGGATGCAGACCTAAACTTAGAAAAACACATTAAGACAATAACAAAATCAGCTTACTATCACCTCAAGAATATCTCAAGGATAAAAGATCTGATGTCTCAACAGGACCTGGAAAAACTAGTCCATGCATTCATCTTTAGTAGGCTTGATTACTGTAACAGCATCTTTACAGGTCTACCTAAAAAAATCAGTCAGACAACTACAGCTCATTCAGAACTCTGCTGCTCGAGTCCTCACTAAGACCAAAAAAGTGGACCACATCAGTCCAGCTCTGAGGTCTTTACACTGGCTGCCTGTCCGTCAGAGGATAAACTTTAAAGTTCTGATGCTGGTCTATAAAGTCTATAAATAAACTTGCCTTGCCTTGCCTTTTCTTCACGTCACAGTTTGTCGATCAGGTGCTTTGATTTTTGTAAAGTTTTAATAGTGATCACAGGAACTGTGCTGCTGTTTTGGAGGCTAGAAACTTATTTTCTTTCACTGAGCCTGAGATCACCATCACAGTGATGCTCCGCCTCTTTGCTCTTCACGGTGTGTAAACAGATATTGGCTCCAAGAGTGCAAAGATGCAAAAGTGAGCGAGCTATCTGGAGCATGTACAAACTGATATTAATCTGCCAAAACTGAGAGCAAACAAAACAACTGCTGTACAATGCCGTCCGCCATCTTAGTTGAATTGCTCACAAGACTGCATCATTTGACTAAAATGTGTCAAACAAAAGCCTCCATTTTCCACAGTCCACACTGTGACACAAAAACGGTGTTTTCAAATGTATCCACTTTGGAGAGTGTTTTCAAAACACTCAGTTTTCCTTGACCAAAAAAGGACCAAAAATATCCAAAGCGGAGAGAACAAGATGCGTTTTCAAACTAAAATGTATTAGTCTTGACATGGCCTTAAATACGTTCATACTACAGATCTGTTTTTAGTCGCAATTGTGGGTAAAACGCTCATCTTCGCGTTTCCATTGTTAAAATTGCACGCTACAGAGCCACAGAAGCATTGAAGTAAAAAAGTTGTGTAGAGAATATTTTAGAATCCAATTATTCAATTACACAATCTGTCCAACATTGCTTATCATGTCAATTATTTTCATGAGTGATTGCATAAATATCCGTCGCACTGAATTGTGGGACACATTTTTTTCTCCCTCCCTTTTCCTAAAAGATGGTCCAGTTTATTCTACGTGACAGGAAGCAATAAAGGAAGCACAGAAGCTCCTTACCTTAGTAGTTGGAGACTTGGAACAGCTCCTGTGATGACCACCACACACATATTTCCAGGTCATGTTTCTCAGTGTGGAGCCTTCCTAAATAAAATTGACTTGGAATAAAATTGGAACGTACAGTGTCATGTCATGTTTAGTGTCATTACGAAAATGTGGTGGCACAGTTTTGCCAAGCCCCTTTTTTTGCCTTATTCAGTGATGAAAATATTGGACAACATGGATTTGTGATTACAGCAGATGACGGCTATATGGGCTTGATTTTAGTGTTGTGTTATGGAGGTTTTTAAGACATTTCAAACAAAAAATGTAGATATTGAGGAGACCTTAAGACCTTATGTCTCCAACAATTACAGGTGCTCTTTTTAGACGCACCCAATTCTACAAATATCATTACCAACTTTAGCGTCTAAATTGTGTTATTCGTCACCATCTCATTATGATGGCAGCATTACATGAGAACCCGCTTGTTTACCTGATGATCTTTCCAAATAGTTTAATCATACAGTCAGTCTCCTCAGCATTCAGTCAAGAGGCCTCCCAGATGAGTGAGGGGAGCTTCAGAGGAGGTGTCAATATGTACATCAGTATATACACTATCTCATAAGAGTGTAAATATTTTAATGAACCCTTTAAGGGACATCACTGAAGATGTGACACTTTGGTACAATGTAAAGTAGAAGGTGTGCAGCTAACACTGTAAATTTGATGTCCCCTCAAAATAACTCAACAAACAGCCATTAATGTCTAAACCACTGGCAACAAAAGTCAGTACACCCCTGAGTGAAAATGTCCAAATTGTGCTCAGTTAGCCATTTTCCCTTCCTGGTGTCATGTGACACGTCAGTGTTACAAGGTCTCATGTGTCAGTGGGGAGCAGGTGTGTTAGATTTGGTGAACTGTTCTCACGCTCTCATACTGGTCACTAAATGTCTAACATGGCACATCATAACAAAGAATTCTGAAAAAAAGAATTGTTACTCTACAAAAAGATGGCCTACACCCTGAAACTGAGCTGCAGCACAGTGGCCAAGACCATACAGCAGTTTAACAGGACAGGTTCCACTCAGAACAAACCTCGCCATGATCGACCAAAGAAGTTGAGTGCACGTGCTCAGCGTTATATCCAGAGGTTGTCTTTTGAAAAT
Source organism: Oreochromis grahami (assembly GCA_029532605.1). NCBI lineage: Eukaryota > Metazoa > Chordata > Actinopteri > Cichliformes > Cichlidae > Oreochromis > Oreochromis grahami. The sequence goes on from JAQSNX010005556.1 coordinate 13,051, forward strand.
AGATGTATGATTGCTGCTGGCACTGGGGAGCTACAGTTAATTGAGGGAACCATGAATGCCAACATGTACTGTGACATACTGAAGCAGAGCATGATCCCCCCCCTTCAAAAACTGGGCCACAGGACAGTATTCCAACATGAAAACAACCCCAATCACACCTCCATATAGACTAGTGCCTTGCTAAACTGAGGGTAAAGGTACTTGACTGGCCAAGCATGTCCCCAGACTTAAACCCTATTGAGCATCTGTGGGGGTCATATGATTGTTGGGTTTTTCTCTGTATGTATTACTGTAGGGTCTACCTTACAAAATAAAGCACCTTGAGGCGACTGTTGTTGTGATTTGGCGCTGTATGAATAAAACTGAATTTAATGAATTTACTTGGTATTGGAATGACACATGAATAGTGCTGTGTAGTATTGCACAGCAATATTCCCCAGCTCACAACAAAACTTTATAAGATCCAACTTGTAGTTTAAATATAATCTTTTAAACAAAAACTGGAGTGAAAATATACACATGAGAAAAGCTTCACCACCATGATGGATTTTTAACTTTAAGAAGCATTTATTCATTTTATTAATCAGTGGCATTCCGTGACGGTGTCCTGTAGTAAAATCACAGCCAGACACAGGTGGTGATATTTGAGCGGGGTTTGGAAGTTGTTGGCCTTATGTGTGGGATCAGGAACCCATTTAAATGGTCGTCTGATGTGTGATAAAGAATCTGTTGTAATGCTAATGATAATCTGGGTCTGAAAGGGTTATTTTTGGCCTTAGAATGACTGTAGAATATTCTTTATTGTCATTGTTACAAGTACAATGAAATTGAGAGATGTCTCTGATCGATGCAACATTCACAGAAATAAATACTTAAAAAACTATGTTATAAAAAACTATGTTATAAATACTGTAGTAAAATAAATAAAATACAACCTACTCATACAATAAATGCACCCAAAGCGATCCAGGCCTAATGCCACATACAGTCACTTGACATACGTCCTTAGGTGATATAACAATCAAACACTCGGTCAATTATGTTAGTGTATCCAACAAAACATGTCTTCAACTGACAGCAAGGGCAGTGAACGTTATCTACTTTTAGTAGCATTGAGACAGGATATTGCAATTGGGTAGAAACTGTGTTTGAGTCTGTTAGTCCTTGTGTATATGGTTCTGTACCGTTTACCTGAAGGCAACAGTTCGAACATGGAATGTCCAGGATGTGAAATATCTTTTATAATGTTATGGGCTCTTTTGAGGCAGCGAGAACTGTGTAGGTCTTCCAGTTTGAGGAGAGGGCAGCCGATTGTCCTTTGGGCAGCGTTGATTACTCCCTGTAGTGCTTCCTTCTGAGCCACTGTGCAGCTCGCGTACCAGATGCCTATACAGTACGTTAGTATGCTTTCGATGGAGGCTCTATAAAAGGACACCAGCAGTCTCTGTGTGATGTTGTTCTTCCTGAGTACTCTCAGAAAGTACAGTCTCTGTTGTGTCTTTTTCAGTAGCTCAGAGGTGTTCACACTCCAGGATAAGTTTCTCTCTATGCTGACTCCCAAGAAGCGGAAGTCTGTCACCCTCTCCACACAGTCGTCGTTGATGATTAATGGTTGAATTTCTGTCTTATGTCTTCTGTAGTCGATTATGAGTTCTTTAGTCTTTTTCGTGTTTAAAAGAAGGTTGTTATCCTTACACCATGAAGACAGCCGCTCCACCTCATCTCTATAGGCAGACTCGTCTCCCCCCGATATAAGCCCCACCACAGTAGTGTCGTCTGCGAACTTTACGATGGTGTTGTTCTGGTGGGCGGGGATGCAGTCATGTGTGTAAAGCGAGTAGAGCAGTGGACTAAGCACGCAGCCCTGTGGCGACCCAGTGCTTAAATTTAGGGCTGGAGATGTGTGACATCCCACTCTCACTCTCTGTCTGCGGTCGGTGAGGAAGTTATTAATCCACTTACAGGTGCTGTGGGGCAGCCCCAAGTCTTTTAGCTTAGCATCCAGTTTGTATGGGAGAATGGTGTTAAATGCAGAGCTATAATCCACAAAGAGCATACGCACATAGTTTCCTTGCTTCTCCAGATGTGTTAATGCTGCATTGAGTGCTGTTGCTATGGCGTCCTCTGTCGATCGGTTTGCTCTGTAGGCAAACTGGTGTGTGTCGAGGTTGCAAGGTAGGGCTGCTATGATGTGATAGCGCACAAGTTTCTCAAAACACTTCATCACCACCGGGGTTAGTGCCACTGGTCTATAGTCATTTAGGCTAGAGATATGAGGTTTCTTAGGCAAAGGTATTATGGTGGAGGTCTTGAGGCAAGGTGGGACAGTTGACTGTTCAAGGGATTGGTTGAAGATCCTGGTGAGAATATAGGCAAGTTGATCTGCGCAGTCCCTCAACACACGTCCTGGAATGCCATCTGGGCCGGCCGCCTTCCTCGGGTTAACAGCCCGCAGGGTGCGCCTCACTTCATGCTCACCCAGAGTGATGGTGGTACTTCTGCCATGGGCTGTGTGCTGTGGCTGTTCCTCTGAGGCATAGGGTGCGGTGACCCCAAAGCGTGTGAAGAAGATGTAGCGATTTATCAGAGATGAGATGTGCAGATTGCCGAAGGAGAGTTAAAAAAAATGCAAGTGGTTCACAGTTTACTGCATTTTAAAATGAAATCCATACATTATTAGTAAAACTAATGTTAAGACTAGTGCTGTCAGCGTTAATCTCGTTAAAATGACATTAACGCCATGAACGCATTAACACGGCAAATCTCCGTAAGGGAGTTAGCAAGGATTAACGTGTTAGCGCCGTGCAATCCGCATCATTTTAACGAGATCAATGCTGACAGCACTAGTTAAGACATCTATGTAATACATTTTACAAGTGTTTATTTGATGTAGCTGACCTCAAAACTGACCTCAGAACAGCAACATTATGTCTACGTTAATTTGTGGACCACAAGGGTCAGCAAGTTCACAGTTCGCCGACAGTCATGGGATGGTCAGTCTTAATTGCAGATGTGTTAGTTTCTTTTAGCCTCAGTTTAATAGCTGCAAACATCATGTACAGGGGTAACTGTACAGGACAGCCTAGCTGTAACTGACTGCGTCTGTGGGACAATCCTAACATCCTCACATGATGCAACCAACTGGCAACCCTCACAGTTAGCTGCAACCAACAGCCACGCTCTCCCCTGATCCTTGCACTTGATAAAATGGCTAGGTCGTACTTTAGCCATCAGGAAAATAAATCCTGGAGAACAGTTTTAAGAATTAGAACAACCAAGAACCATCAAAAGATGCCATACGCATACACAGGTTTAATCTTTACTGGTTCACAGGGTTAAAAAGGAACAGACTAAATGCAGATAGGATTTATAATATAATAGTATGACTCATAAGATCAAATCACATAAATGCTATGGAGATTGAAAATGTGATCTCATTCCAGGGTAAAACCGCAAAGGATTCTGGGAACGAGTGGCAAGAGGTACTAGCGCACGCAGGCTTTCAGATGAAAACAGTCACACAGTGATAAAAAGAAACACAAAAAATGGCAAGAAGCTGTTGTATTATTAACTGCAATAGCCAGTTGCATGACAGCCACGGGAAGCTGACGGGTAAAGAGATCGGTTGTTATCGGATTACGTCGTGGAGGAGAAATTGTTCAAGCCATGTTTCAGTAACAAAGAGCCAACGGATGACCTGGATTGCAGCCATTCAAAGACCAAATATAACGTTCCAGAACACTCCAGCTCATATGTTAGTCTGCTCCAAGCATTTCCACAAAGGTACGTCTTCTGTTGTAGTTATTACATAATTTATCATAACATAATTGTTGATATAGGTTACAAATAAGTCTTATATTGATTTGAATTGAATTCGTTGCGCTATGCTGCTTTGTTCACTGTGGCTTTGTGGGCTAATGTTTGTTGTGTTTTGTAGGAAAACCAGCCTACAAAATGCTGGAATTCGATCCAGACTAGGCACCTCTATCACCCTGGGTCATACCGAGTTTAAAGCTGCTACCACAGCCAGATTCAATTCAATTTTATTTATATAGTGCCAAATCACAACAGCAGTCGCCTCAAGGCGCTTTATATTGTACAGTTTGATCAGTTAAGAGAGAGAGCAATATCAAAACAGCCACGAAACGTCTATTAGATCTGAAAATGTTGTGTAATACTACAACCTGAAACAACAAATAGATGCGTTGGCCTTTACAGGAGATAAAGGAAAAAAATTTAACAACAGCTGTGAAATGGAATAGTCCAAATCACCAGAGTAAACTGGACCTGGGCTTGTTGCAGGGATCTGAAGTTACTAAACATTTTGTGAGTGTATGCACTCACACTTTGGACCATATAATAATAAATGTGTCCATGATGAAAGTTGGGCAGCGCGCTAACTAGAGATGGCACGATACCACTTTTTTATGTCCGATATTGATATGATATCATAAATTTGGATATCTGCCGATACCGATATTAATCCGATATAGTGCGTTTTTTAATCAATGAAACTGTTTTTTAAATATTTTGCTGCATTTTGTATAAGTTCATACTCCAGTCTAAGTAAACAACAACACTAAAGCTATTCTGTTATACCTGTATGTAAAAAATACACTGCAGCCAAAATATTTCATAGTTCAGCAACACTGATCAATCTAATAGACTTAAACCTGCTCCATCCTCCCTATTCTGGTATTTTAAAGAGTACTTAGCAGAAATATTAAGCAACCTAACTAATGGGGTTGCAAACTCCCAGAAAAAAAAATAGGGAACCACCCCCCACCCTCCACCTCATGATGCTTAATCGATATAATCAACTTTAATTTGATGCAGTGTGAAAAAAAATGCACAGAAATAAATTATTTTTCAAGAATAATTAAATAGATTCAACATCTTTCTTCTACTCCAAAAGTTGAATCTGTTCATCTGGACGTAGCGTTTTGTGGGAGAAACGTTTCGTCATCATCCAGGTGACTTCTTCAGTCTCAGCTGACTGCAGGTTTCCCCAAACCTTATAAACAGGACATTTGCATAATGACTGAAACCAGCCCACTGAAGGAACAATGGGCTGTGAGGTCAGTTCCTTAATCATAATTATGCAAATTCCCATGACCATTGATCAACAATCACTGACCAAAACCCACTGATCAAAGAACACTGATCAATGGCCATGAGTCCCATTCACAGAGAGTTGGGGAATGGCTGCAATCGCAGCATTGTAAGATGGTGACAGATGTACCCTTAGGCCCCCTCCTCCATTCAGAGATGGTCTTTCCCTTTTCACGTAAATGGCCTCCTTGACTCCGCCCTCAAACCAGCGTTCCTCCCTGTCCAGGATGTGTACATCCTCATCCTTGAAAGAGTGTCCACTGGCCTGTAGGTGTAAATAGACTGCAGAGTCCTGGCCTGACGAGGTAGCTCTTCTGTGTTGTGCCATCCGCTTCGCTAGAGGTTGTTTGGTTTCCCCGATGTATAAATCCTGGCAATCCTCCTGGCACTTAACAGCGTACACTATGTTACTCTGTTTGTGTCGGGGACCCGATCCTTGGGATGGACCAGTTTTTGGCGCAGCGTGTTTTGGGGTTTAAAAGCCACAGAGACCCGGTGTTTCGAAAAATGCGTCTCAACTGCTCCGATACTCCTGACACATATGGGATCACCACAGGTTTTCGCCTGGGCAGCGGTTGTCCTTCTCTCCTGGATCGGCTGGAGCTTTCTTTAGGTGTCTTTCCAGCTTTGACAAAAGTCCAGCTGGGATAACCACATTTACTCAGGGCCTTCTTGATGTGCTGTTCTTCTGCCTCCCTGGCCGCTGTGTCTGTGGGGATGGTGTTCGCTCTGTGTTGTAGCGTCCTGATGACACCCAGTTTGTGCTCCAGTGGATGATGAGAGTCAAACCTTAGATACTGATCCGCAGCCATTCCCCAACTCTCTGTGAATGGGACTCATGGCCATTGATCAGTGTTCTTTGATCAGTGGGTTTTGGTCAGTGATTGTTGATCAATGGTCATGGGAATTTGCATAATTATGATGAAGGAACTGACCTCACAGCCCATTGTTCCTTCAGTGGGCTGGTTTCAGTCATTATGCAAATGTACTGTTTATAAGGTTTGGGGAAACCTGCAGTCAGCTGAGACTGAAGAAGTCACTTGGATGAGTGACGAAACGTTTCTCCCACAAAACGCTACGTCCAGATGAACAGATTCAACTTTTGGAGATTTACTTTCCTGGATGATTGAGAATGCATCAAGACATCTTTCTTCTACAGAATTGCAGACTGCACAGATGGAACCTTCCCAAAGGAAAAAGTACTATAGCTTACTGGGCTATATTAGACATTTAACAGTTACTATATACAGTAATGGACTTCTATACATTTTACATCAGATTAAAACTTTGGGTGTAAGATTCAGATAATTATTTATTAAAAGCTCGACATTTTAAATGAGAATAAGAAAGAAAAGTATGTCTTTGTGCCCCCTTTTCCCTGTTCATGCCCTATCGGCCCCCCTGGCTGCACTTTGCTAGATCCGCCCCTGCACAGTTACCAGCCGTCAGCTACGTAGAAAAGGATCCTGGTGTAGAAAGTAATATTAAATACATTCTAACAACAGCTTATCAAGCTTAAACGTGCTGCTGTTGTTCAGCCGCTGGTTTCCTCTTTCTGGTGCAAAGTGGGCCAAAAACAAAGAAGAGAGACGGACTCGCGACAGAAAAGCCGATCAGCTGATCATTGATCAGTTTCATGATTTAAGTAGCGGCAGGCAAGGGAGAGAGAGGCAGTCGCTCCATATATCGGTGGTTAAACGTAACGCAGGTACGCTTTACAAACATCCAGAGATGAACTTACACACTTGCTTTACTTCTCTCTGGGATAACTTCCTCGGAGATGAAATGCTGGTTTGGTAGCGAGGCTACAAATACACACAGCCGCTCTATCACGTGATCACACTGCTCCGACTGCTACGGTTATGAGCCGAATTATGCCGTGTCGCAAGTTTTGTGAGGTGATTTTTTTATATTTACTGGATCGGATTACATTTTTTATTTCCCGCCGATATCCGATCCAGTAATTTAGGTCAGTATCGGACCGATACCGATACGTAATATCGGATCGGTCCATCTCTAGCGCTAACATCCTTACTCCACTCTGTATGCTTGTACGGGTCTGACCCTTTCACTCCTTTGATTTTTTCTTCGTCCTTTTTTTTCTTTGCCTTTTCGTCACGTCTGTCTTTGTACAGACCTGCCGTGTTCTCTGTCATTTTGTACATAACTGTTTTTGGGGCAAATAAAATGCAAGTAGGGATTAAAACCGCAGAATTAATGATTAGCTACCGGTGCTGGAAATACTAGCGCTTGATGCAGTGTTTTGATTTTGTTGCCACTCGTACCCACAAAGCAACGCGCAAAAGTCACGTGGTCTGTCAGTCTCTATAAATTCTCAACTGACCAGTTCTGTGCTAATGCTTATTGTCTACTACTGGTCTTGAATTAGTTAGAGTTTATGCCCAGGCCTGCAGCACAACAGTCTCCTGGTTGTGCCTGAAGAAGTAAAAATGTGGAAACAGAGACTCAGTACAAAGTCGCCCAACTTCATCAAGGCCTCTTTCCAACACAGCAGGGTGAGCAGAGAAAAGATTTTTAGGTCGTAGTTGCTTGGCCATGGTTTATCTTCCAGGACTCCAGCTGTGAACCTTTCTTCTAGAACAGGGATGTCAAACTCATTTTACACATAAACATCACATCCACGCTGATCTCAAATGGATCCGACCAATGAAACTACAAGACAAAAGTGCAAACTTACAGTTCTAATAGTTCTGTCCTGTAATTGTAAAATATAAGCTTTTTGTTCATTCACAGAAAATGTGAATGACTGAAAAAATCCATTAGTTCACTGACTAATGGACAATAATGACTGACACCCCCTGTTCATGATATTACTTCATTTCTCTCATTCAGAATTATTACTGATTACATTCATTTATTTTCTTACATTTATAATTACCATTCGCACAGTCACATCGTCTGTATTTCTGACAGCAGACCTCATACGGCTACATCCTCAGTCTTTTATTTAGACGGACTCAGGTGGATGAGGCCTCTGTACACTGCCTCCATCTGTCAAAGACACTTTGATCTCACAGTGTGCAGCACGCTGTAGGCTACTCTCACTTGTTGTTGGCGCAAGCAAGAGTAGCCTACTGTTACGTACCTGTGTTCATCAAATACTCAGGCTAATTGTTTACTTTGTCTTATACAATATATATGCAGCTCGGAAAGAAGAAGAAATATATATATATCTACATATATATACATATATATATATATATATATATATATATATATATATATATATATATATGTAGATATATGTGTGTGTGTGTGTGTGTGTGTGTGTGTGTTTAATAATTATTCACTTGTTTGGTGTTTGAAAATAGCTGTGTTAGCTATCTTATTATAAACAGTAATTTAATGAACAACAAGAACATGATGATAAATTATTATTTTTACACATCAGCATAGTAAAAAAAGTGCCACAATAATAAAACAACACATATAAGATATACGTACATGTTCCACTGTACAGGCCTACATCTGACACTGAGTACCAAATAAATTCTTCCTTAGACACTTTAGATTGTGAACTTATAGCCATAAATTACAGCTGAAAGAGTAAGTTAACGTGTAAAAATGAGTTTTCAGCAGGCCTTTAAAACAAAGCAGCTTTGGCCAGCCTGATTGGCTGAAGACAGTTATTCCACAGTGTGGCTGCCTCTTTTTAAAACAAGAGCATCAAACAGTTAAAAAAGACTGAGCAGCTGAACAGAGGAAATGAATGCTGGAGTAAGGTCTCAGTAGCTTTGCTATGTATGTGGGAACCCTCATGTAGGGATTTATGTTATTAATTACATTTTAAAATGAATTTCACTTGCAGCCGGTGAAGAGATGAAAGAATAGGCGTGTTGTGTAAACAGCCTGTGGTGGCCTAAGGAGGATTGATACATATATGTGCAAAGTGATTTTTGTAATGTTTCATGGGATTCAAATTTCAAATGCTGTTCAAAAATTCAAGATTCTTAGCAGATGACTTTATAGTGGTGGCAAGAGCCCGATGTAATGACTGACCATCATTAGAGAACCTGGTAGCAACAATCACTAGAACCTCAGTTTTGCTAGGATGGGATTTTTGGTGATTATTGGGTCATTTTTCTGTGCTCCTCTCTTGCCCACCCTACTCACTCTGTTTGAAACCTAAAGATCGAGCTGCTTCAGTGTCCTCAGTAAAGCTCGGTAAAAACCAGAAGGGTAAGCCAAACTGATTGATTGAATATTAACTATATGAATATGTGTCCTGTATGGATGCAACCCCAAACCAACAATAAAAAAGAAATCTTATCTAATTCAGTGACCCCTCAATTAATACAGGACGCTTCATTATTTTATACAGACACAGATTTCCGGTTGAAATGTAGCTAACTAACGCGCACCACGTTAAACGTTCGCGTTATGAGGCGTGTGCGTTTGAGTCACTGTAAAGGAACAATACATGTGACAGACGTCTGACCACCACCAGATCAAATGTCAGAAGCATATTTTGTCACCGTGTGGTATTAGTGCTGCTGCCAGTGCTTCGTGTGCTACAGAGAAAGTAGACTCGTCGCTGTATTTACCTCGCAGAGATGCGGACAGTTTGTCTCTGGCACTGAGACGCAGCCGCGGATTGTGCGCAGGACGCGAAGTGATGCTGCTCTGTGTCCTCAGTCCTCCCTCTCTCCCGTCCGTCTTCTACGTTATCAATAGTTAGTACTGCAATGATGGGCCAGCCTCCAGCCCTCCCTGTCTTACTCCTGCTCTAATTTCTTCCTCCTCACAATGTCTTGCCTTTCTTTCGATTGCCTTCTGGTCAATTCTCGCTACTGTCAAGTCTGCAGAAATACGGCAGCAACACTTCCGGTTCCCCACAGCAGATAGGTTTGATCTACTAAGCTGGGATAACAACTTCAATTAAAATTCATTTGAATAATTGCATACATATTTACTGTCAAAGAACATAAAATAAGTATTTTTCATAGCAGAATAATGTCACCTGATGTCAATTTGCCATCTAATAGTACATAAGCACAGGTGTTATTAACACAACTACCTGCATGATGACAGCTAAATATGTTTTTCTTCTCCTGCTAATTTTCAAAAATAAAATACACATATTTGCATGTTTCATCAAACTTTGTGAAATATATTCTTGAAATATATAAATTAAAATTAAAATATCAAAATGAAGCTGTTGACTTTTGTCTTCATGTGTGCTGTATTTGATTTAGAGCCACTATGATCCACGCATTTACAGCAAGTACAGCAAAAGTAATGGCGTCAAACGGTTGGCCAAAAACCCTTATTTTGAAGGCAAATACAAACTACTTCCGGTACTTTTCGCTCTCCCCGTCTGTGAGCTTGACTCAGCTTCGCCATCTGTCAGATACAAAGGCGGCCTTTTTTCTTTTCCTTTTGTGGCGGCGCTAGGCCGCCTACCAAAGAAGCAGAGCAGGTGTTAGCGCCCATCCTCCCACCACACCGCGTTTCCCCGGGGATGAGGGGGAGAAAGGAGGACCTCGAACAAGCCCTAGAACTGTATGTCGATACAGGGGGTGATGTCATGCATACACGCATGACATCACCCCCTCTATCTGGCTTTTGGCAACAAACATTTAAAGAGGTTAGCATTTAGTATATTAAACATTTCTATTAAAATGTAATCAGTAATATTGTTTAAGCATCTGTTAGTTGCTGTCCAAACAGAATGACTAATTATTAGCAGTAATATAGATAACAAGTCGATAAGAGAAAATATTTATTCATTTCACAATAGAACCGCTGTCACATGTTTTTACAACTATATGGTTCAAAAATATGGTTCTAAGTCTGAAATTTAAAAGCATGTTGGTGCCTTAATCCAGTATTATTTCTGCTGGCCAACAGGCTGAACTCTTCTGGTTGCAAAGATATCTGATTGTGTGGAAATCTCTGCAGAGATTGCCCAGCTCCTCACTTGGTCTATGACCTCACCAGAAGCTTTCACAATGGGTTCACGATCTCAGCACTTCAGAACACTGGATTCAACACATCCTGAGCTGAATTTGTTCATTCACAAAGAAATGAACAGTCTGTGCTTTCATGATAGTTTCATTTTAGTGGAGACAGAATATCAACCAGATATTCAGAAAAACACATGTACATCCCTCGTAAAGTAACAACATATTAGGTTGACACAGCACACAACCAATGTCAGCAAATTCCTGGAGACGCGCACACACACAGATAGATAGCTAGATAGACTGAGATGGCTTACCTACGGTATATTTATAAGTCTGCCATGTTATGTTATTTTATGCCTGTACAGCAGAAGAAAAAGCCCTTTTGTATAGTTTTTTCCTTTCCTCACTCTCAGCACAGAGATTAGCCTAATCAACCAGTCTTCATGTTTTATAGTGAAGCCAAGTCCCAAGCAGACTGAGCTCTCCCCTAACACTTCACTGAGCCAGTGTGTTGGTCAGAGCAGCACAATCAATACTTCTGATGTTAAGGACAGCTGAAAGCCTGCTAAGAAATCTGAGTAGTGCTTCCATGCCTGAGCTGGAGCTGCCACCCTGGTGGCAGATTCAGATAACCCACATATAGTCACAGAATGGGTGTGTTACAGATGACACATACAGTTCCTTGTTAAATGTTTAACATATTTTTGTTTGAATTTAAACATTAGATGTGTACAAAATGTGTAAGAAATGTAAAAATCCATAAAAAGCACAATACACGTATGCTGCAGTTTAACATGTTATTGTCAAAAATACAAACAAATAGCTCAGTGTGTGCCCGTCATACATGCTCTTTACAACTTAATTAGTACCTATTACTTTGTCTTGATGCATTCTCAATCATCCAGGAAAGTAAATCTCCAAAAGTTGAATCTGTTCATCTGGACGTAGCGTTTTGTGGGAGAAACGTTTCGTCACTCATCCAAGTGACTTCTTCAGCCTCAGCTGACTGCAGGTTTCCCCAAACCTTATAAACAGTACATTTGCATAATGACTGAAACCAGCCCACTGAAGGAACAATGGGCTGTGAGGTCAGTTCCTTAATCATAATTATGCAAATTCCCATGACCATTGATCAACAATCACTGACCAAAACCCACTGATCAAAGAACACTGATCAATGGCCACATTGATCCCACAAAACTCTACGTCCAGATGAACAGATTCAACTTTTGGAGATATTACTTTGTGTTTGTTCTTGGCTTTGGTGCCATATTTGACTTTTTACTATCATTTTTTACTACTAGCATTTTTATGCCTCTATCGCTCCCATATTCATCTGACAAGTTATTCAAAGTGTTGTTTTATTAATTGTTCACCTTCATCCCATGATGATTTCATATTCAAATAGCGGTTGTTGGTGGTTATCATCACCTGGATAGGGTATGTAATTAGGTAGGTTACTTGCCTACAGATAAAAGCCAAGCATTACTGCATATTTGGCTCTAAGAAAGGCCTTCACCCAGACACAGGGGTCATAAGCCAGCGTGCTCCTAGCACAGGTCTGAAGCCTGGATAAATGGGGAGGGCATCGAGGACATTCAGCATGATATCTTTGCCAAATCAAACATACAGATCACCAAGAATCAGCATTCATACCAGTTCGATCTGGGCCTGGGTTAACCATGACACCCTCCAGGGCTGGTGCCAACAGCGTGGAAACTGTGCTACTGCTGGCAGAAGTGTGCAAGTGGCCCTTAAAGGTAGGAACAATGAATGGCAAAGGTAGAGAGCTGGCTGATGGTGAGAAATATACAGATGCTGAAAATGACAGCCAGCCTCAACGTGGCATTTAGTCTATTACGGTATTAGGCTCAGTTGGCTTCTCTCTAAGTATAAAGAGCCCACCCACCACTGAAGTCACGCTCTGGATCTTGTTCCGTGATATAGAAAGTAAATGTTTTATAGTGCTCCCTGAAAAACCTAATTTCTCTGATCATTTCTTAATAACCTTAAATCTACAATAATGGATTAAATAGCAGTGGGTAATATGTTTTATTACAACAGATGTCTTTGTGAAAGTGCCTGTAAGTCAATTTAAGGATCTAATTCCTCCATCGTTGTTCTTTTTCACAGCTTTATTTTGTTGGAGAAAAGGTGAAGAAACGAAAGCTAAATAATTACGGGGCTTAACAGGAACTGACTGACAACAAGCTGAACTGACCAACAGAAACTAGTGATGGCCCATTTGAAGCTGAAGCTTGGGAGCATGTGTCAAACCCCCACAAACCACAGAGCTCAGGGATCACTGACATGGAGCCAGCAAGGAAGAGAGGACATTCGGCCTATTCCTAAATATAAAACAAATAACATTATGTTTTTATTTCATTGGTTCATGAGCATTTTCATTGCCCAGTTAGTAACCAGCTCTACCAAAAGGGCAATACACATGAGTTATATAAATGTACCTGCCAACTGGGACTGAGCACATGCAGACAGGGACCTCACGGCACAAGCACACTCCCAACCTTTTCTGCTGTTTCCGAACCTTTAAGGCACAAGCACATTATGGCACATTTTTAAATAAGTAAAATTAATTCATCAAAATTATTTATCACATACACATAACATTATTTCTTTCACCCAAGAAATACATGTTCAGAAGACCACAGCCTGACGGTCTGAACAGTGGGCTATCATAAACTGTTTGTTTCATAGATTCAAGCTGCACTTCATATTTTCAGCCACCAGATGCCACCAAAGAGGACTGTGTTGAAAAGCTTTGAGTAATGTATCCTTTTTTGGTATGTTAAGGTTCAAATATTGAGGAGGAATCCAAAAATAACCACAGATCCGACCGGGTGCAATTACACGGCATTTTAATGGATACACATGTGGAGTCCGAACACTGTGCAGATTTCAGCGTTGAACTAACTTACAATAGTCAGAACAAAGGCTTTATAGGGTTTCTGTTGCCAAGCAGACTCAATACAGCATACGTCACTCCAAAACCACAAATGTTCTGTCAACCCTTGACACAGTCCAGAGAACATCGTCTTCGGCTCGAACCCAGGTGCTTCCTGTCACCATCCTCGGACGCTCACCTCCGCTGTCGCTTATCTCTGGGACATCTGGTGTACTTCCTGGAACAGACTAACACGTACGCACCCCAGCTTTGCAGTTATAGCAAAACATAACTAAACTCTTACCTATATAAATGAGTCTATCTAATATGTGTGTGTGTATGTGTCAGCTTCTGCTGCCCTGTGTTTCACCTCTCAGCTCCCCAGCTAGACCTTGTAACCTTTCCACTAGACAGAAGGCCAGCACAACTGAAACTATGTGTATGTGTGTAATAATCTTGACTGATATATAAAATATATAAAACAAATGTTCCAATCTAATACAACTACTTAAAGCTTAATCCAAGCTTAATCAAAGATAAATGCATAAAAGATAATAGCATCATCGAAACTGCTCCTCAGAATTACTTGCCCTGAGACTCTGCTTTCGGTTTCACTTCTGCAGAACCATGCAACTTCAAAAAGATGTAACTTCCTGTCGCTGCAGCTCAGTTTCTCCCCCACTGAAGACTTCAGTGTAAGAATATAAAAACATTCAAAAGCCTTTAAAATTATAGATTCAACTCAACAGTTTAAGGTGGTTCTTGCTGGACCTGTAATAAAGACTGATATAGTACCAATATATTTGGACATCTGAATGCATCTCGATGCAACATCACTATTAATAATGAATTGGTAATGATGATTATAAAAATAGCAGCAAATAATAGCAGCATAATATTTTACCACTCCAGACACTCCCTCCCTCGACCTCTGGACCACCAGAGGTCACCATACATTATGTTGGGTCACTCCTTGGCCCATTCAGTTGCTTCCCTGTCCATCCAAGACATCATGGACATCACGGTCACTGTTCCCGCTCTGACCCTCTCTAGAAATGCCAGCTCCCACTTGAGAACACTTCATGCCTGAGTGGTCTCTGCTCCTTTTCTGGGTCCCTCTCTAGTGGATATCTTCTCCTGTAAAGGATAGAAAACACTTTCTCCCTACTACGGCTTCCCTACCTTATGTCCCTCAATTGTTCTCTTTATTCAAACCTGATTCAACCTAATATTACTGAAAACATGAACCTAATTACATATTTGGGTTTTTGACTTTTATTTCTATATATTATTCAACCTTACTCATCATTGTATAAAACTCTTAAAGCGCTGCTTGCACGTCTCTGCATGTGCTTACTGTTGCTCCCCTATTCTCCCTTATCTGATCATCCACATCCTGTACACAAAACTGTCGCTGCTGCAAGTGCCTCTACTCTGATCTAAAGTCACCTCTTACAAGAAAAATCATCATAAACACTTATTCTACTAAAGGATCAAAGAAAAAACAACCACTTTAAGCAACTAAGTGTAAACATATAATCAATATTTTAGAACTCACATTTCCTGTGTTTAACCTGTTTTAATATATCACTTTATTTCATGTTGCTGCTCTTAATGTAATGATTCACTCTAATTTATACTTTATCAGACTTAACCAAAAATATATAAACTTTCTCCCTTTGCTTCTGTTTTAACAAAAACTTAGTCACTTCAACAAGCATTTGTTATTCTGTAACTGCATTTTATATAATAAGACTAATTTAGAGCTGCATGTGTTATCTCACTATTTTACATGTCACACAGTTTAGTCACAACCAAACTCCTATTCAGTTCCTCTTGTCTGTCACTTGTTACAGGGCCAACTCAAATTCAGTTAAAAGCTAAAGGAATTTCAGGCCCTTGGCCTCGCCCATGTTTAAATCATGTGTGTTTGTAAGCGTGAATGCTATTTATCCTTCTATTGCTCCAAGTCCCCCACAATATATCGACTGAGACATTGCGCTCATCGAAGCTTGTGACCTTAAATGGACCGAACATCAACTCTCTTAATGAGCACAATCGCAATGTGTAAGAAAAAATCATTTCTACGTATATAATCTCCAATATTATTCATTTGAGTCAGCGACACTTTTAACATCCTCATAAAAAGCTCTCCTCTACCCTAGAAATAAATCTATTTAATATCTGTTTCTAAAGCCTACTTTATAACAACTTATCCTAAATATCAAAAAGAAATCACACATTTTCTAGTCATAAAATCTTCACTAATCTTCCCCGTTATTATTATTCCCCACAGTTTCCCTTTAAGTTTGGTGTACAACTTCTTATTAACACAGCATTTTATCTTCTAAACCGAATTCAGTTCATTTTAATCCTTTCTTTAGAATTAACAATCTCTGCCCCAGTTTTACCATATCTAAATTATCAAACAACCCCAATCGTTATAAAATCATACTAAAACCCATTTCAGATTAAACAAATTAAACCTTAAATCCCTCTCTTTTTTGACACATCTCATGTGGCAAAAAACTCAAAACGCTTCACCCAAGTTTAGGAAATTAAAACAACAAGGTTAGTCATATCATTTCTCCAAACACTTCAGCCATCCTCCTCTCCGGTATTTTGCTCCGGCCCTGAAAACCTGTGTTTAAGGGATAAAATCAATTTAATCATTATGTCAAATCTTCTCAAACTCCTGCTCCATCGAACTCTGGATCCTTGGAATTTCCTGAAAACAAAACCTGTAGTTTACATTTCATACTCAACTTCCCTTTATGATCCAATCTGTGTCATAACACAAAATAAACTTAAACAGAACAGTTATTAATCATGTGTCACCTCAGTTAATGATAACTTGAATTTCATCAAACAATGTTTCCCTTTTAGCATTCTCCCAACAATATAATGTAATCCCATAATCTAACCCCAGTAAAAAAGAAATTTTTCCAAGCAAACATCAGCAACCCAAAATCAGCATCCACATATTTAAGTCTCCCACTTGTCCTGCTCATGGCAAAAGTAAAACAAAGCATCCCCTGATTTTCCTCACATGGTAAATTTGTCCACATTTATTCATTCCCACCTTAGTCCAGTGGGACTCTCATACACTCACACGCATCCACACATGATATTTTTGCTGATCTGCAGCCTTCTGCGCACGTCATCAGATGCTCCACATCAGCAAAATGAGCTCAATCATTTGTTTTATTTCGTTTTCCTTTTCAGGAAAATAGTTCTCTATACTTTTGACTGGATTGACTCGCTGCAGTCCTTGTAGACAGAGACTCGCCGCCAATCAGGTCTCCTCCGGTAGACTCCTCCGCCACCAATTATAATCTGTAAAGCCCACCTGATTTTCGTACTTGGTAATTTTGTCAGCGCTGTCAGTTCACTCTCTTCCAGGCCTGCTTAGAACAAAAATGAAAAAAAAAGAGAGCTGATTATTAGCTCATCAAAGTACAAAACAAAATCACCTGACAGGTTTTTTCTGAGTGCACTACTACAAAAATTTTGGGCCCCTCTCAGACATATCCATGTCTAATCAAACCCCCTCTCTTGAGATAGAAACAACAGCCTCAAAAATCTGAAACAATCTCAAAATTCACCCGTTCACTGCAACCTGGACCTCATCACAAGCTGCACTGTTTTACACACAACAATGTCTCAGGCTCAGACTCAGCCTCAGATATAAGCCCATTACGACAACATATCCTCACTAAATTATAAATTTCCTGTCCAAATCTGCACCTCTGAACAGACCTGACCACCGTAATCAATTATCGTGTTACTTTCCCATTATATATTTCACCAAATGATCCTCCCCAGTCACCGCTCCGTTTCCTGAACTGAAAGCCTCAGACACACACGCAAACAGGAAGTGTCTTCGTCACCACTCACTCCAGCTAATTTGCATACTGAGTCATAGCTCAACAAGCCAACTTGACAAGAGAAATACATGTTTAAACCTTATCACATTATTTAATTACAAACCGGATTCCAAAAAAGTTGGGACACTAAACAAATTGTGAATAAAAACTGAATGCAATGATGTGGAGATGGCAAATGTCAATATTTTATTCAGAATAGAACATAAATCACGGCACAAAAGTTGAAACTGAGAAAATTTATCATCTGAAGGGAAAAATATGGTGATTCAAAATGTCATGGTGTCAACAAATCCCAAAAAAGTTGGGACAAGGCCATTTTCACCACTGTGTGGCATCTCCCTTCTTCTTACAACACTCAACAGACATCTGGGGACCCAAGGAGACCAGTTTCTCAAGTTTAGCAATAGGAATGCTCTCCCATTCGTGTCTAATACAGGCCTCTAACTGTTCAATCGTCTTGGGCCTTCTTTGTCGCACCTTCCTCTCTATGATGCGCCAAATGTTCTCTATAGGTGAAAGATCTGGACTGCAGACTGGCCATTTCAGTACCCGGATCCTTCTCCTACGCAGCCATGATGTTGTGATTGATGCAGAATGTGGTCTGGCATTATCTTGTTGAAAAATGCAGGGTCTTCCCTGAAAGAGATGACGTCTGGATGGGAGCATATGCTGTTCTAGAACCTGAATATATTTTTCTGCATTGATGGTGCCTTTCCAGACATGCAAGCTGCCCATGCCACACGCACTCATGCAACCCCATACCATCAGAGATGCAGGCTTCTGAA
>JAQSNX010005557.1:0-31764 GCA_029532605.1 Oreochromis grahami
CATGGCTGGAGCAGGGGAGTGATGAGGGGTATGGAGCCCCTATGTGCCCTATCATGAAGAAAGGAGGGGTCTCAACATATGTGCCGTGGTCATTCATGGACATGGTGGGACTGGCTGAGAGACTGCCTGACCTTTCACAAGGGGCGGGCAAATGGATAACAGCACTCGAGGAAAGTACAGCTGGAGTGACCCTGGCCTTGGGAGATATTAAAGCCCTCCTAATGAAGGTAGTCGGCAAGCATGCAACAGTAAACATCTTTGAAAATGCTAAACTGGGTCGAGTTTGCCAAAGCAATCTGCTGGATGATATAAATATGGGGATGCATCGTACTGTGTTGTGGGAGGCGCTGAGGAAACAATATCCTGATGATGGAGACCCCTCTAGTTTAGAGGGGGAGGTTTTGAAGGATGAGGAGTGTCCCTCTAAGTGGCTGCATGCTTTTCAGCGCAAATGGAAGGATGAGACGGGAAGCACCTGGAATGCCAATAAATCTACAGAGGCCTTATTCAAAAGTATGGTGAAAAAGGGATTGCCTGCTCCAGTGCAGCAAAAATTAGAGCAAGTGGTGGGCTTGAGTAAGATGGACTGGCCACTGTTTGTGGAGCACATAGTACATCATGTGAATTATCACAGAAAAGAGAAACAACGAGAGGAAGAGACCAATAAACACCTGACTAATAAACTGACACAGCTACAGTTGGGAGAGCTGACAAAAAACAAAAAGGAGAAAACTAAAACACAGGCCCCGCTAATAACCACACTAACTGAGACACAGGCCCCAGTGATAGCAGCTACTCCATCTCAGAACTATGCCACGCCTCCCCCACAGGCTCAGACAGTTTTCCAGCCTGCTGCCTCATCAGCACATACACACATCAGTAACTCTCCTGCTCAAACTGGGCCTGCCCTGCCTGCTATACATGTGTACGTGAATCAGGGTGAAAACTTATACCCACAGGGTCGTGGACGAGGCAGGGAGGCGATGAGAGGAGGATTGATAAGGAGAGGACGAGGGAGAGGAGGACAATTACCAACATTTAGACTCACCCAGCCTAACCCGCAGCAGAGCAATGTGCCTAAAGGAGACATATGTTGGAGCTGTGACCAACCTGGACATTTGCAACGGGATTGCCCTGTTAATCCTTGGACGGGGCCCTCAGCAAACTGGTTATAGGGGTGTCCGGAGGAGCCTGAGGGGGAGATGGAGCTACCTGTGGTGTCATTAAATTCATCAAATGAGCCCATCATACCTGTAGAAATACAGGGACACGAATATTCATTTATGGTGGACACAGGTGCGACCTATTCATGTATTGGAACTGAAGGTGCTGGGCTCCCCCTCTCTACAGCATCAGTTAAGACAGTAGGCTTCTCTGGAAAAACACAAGTGATACCCCTCACCCAGCCAGTTCCAATGATGGTATCAGGAAAATCAATTGTTGCACCTTTGTTGTATTCAGCCGACACCCCAATCAATCTTATGGGAAGAGATATTTTGTGCCCTCTAAAAGCAAAAATAATGTGCACCCCTGATGGACTGTATGTGGATTTTCCACAGGAGGAAATACATAGAATGATGCCAACTCAAACTGAAAAAGAGGTTGAACGTCTGATGCAGCCTCTAGTCTATTGGCTGCAGCTAACACCTGAAGAATCCATGCTGAAGCAGGAATGGACAAAGTGGAAAATCTGGGTGCAGACACAGATGGGTGAAGTGGAGGAAGTCCGGCTGTCGTTACATTGCACATTGCTCTTCGACAGAAATCACCGCTTTAAGGATTATGAAGCCTGCTGGGATGAACTGCTTAATAAAAAGCCATTTCTCATAACCAGTGAAGATATTTACATTGGCCCACAAGGAGCGGCAGCAGCAGTAACCCTCCCTGATGAATTAGAAGACTGGTTTCAAGTGCAAAACTCTGTGCCGCATATCACTCTTTTGATTGCTCAGGGACATGAATCTCATGAGTTGGGGCCTATGATAAAGCAGGCTCTGCAGGTACCAGAATGGGAGCCTACAGAGAATAAATTGATTCATCTATCCAAAGATAGACAGTTTGTCAGAATCTCCATGAAAAATAGTGATGAGAGTGTTGCGACTAAAGTAATGCTAAATGAAAGGCCTGTTACTTTGATGCCTTTGTCAGCAGAACATGAACACCTGCTGAAGCAGGTTCCTGCCCAGCTGTGGTCAATAAACAAAACTGATGTGGGGAAAGTAAAGTCAGCTCAACCAGTAAAAGTAAAACTGAAGCCTGAAATTAAGTTGCCATACATTAAGCAATATCCACTCAAGCCACATGCCATTGAAGGTATCAAACCTATAATTGAGGGGTTGGAAAAGGCTGGTGTATTAATTAAAGCAACCAGCCCATGTAACACACCTATCTGTCCAATTCAGAAGCCAAATTCTAAAGATTACAGATTGGTGCATGATCTCAGAGCTATTAACGCTATAGTAGAATCTGAAACGCCAGTTGTTCCCGACCCCCACACATTGCTTTCCAACATTCCACCTGACACACGGTGGTATACAGTAATTGATTTGTGTTCAGCTTTTTTCAGTATCCCATTGCACTCTGACTCTCAGTATCTTTTTGCCTTCACATACCAGAATCAGCAGTATGCATACACATGTCTTCCACAAGGGTTCACTCAGAGCCCTAGTATTTTTAATCGGGTTTTAGCACAAGATTTGCAACACCTAAATGTCCCAAGTGTCGTTTTGTAGTACGCTGATGACCTGTTAATCTGTAGTCCAACTAAGGAGCAGTGTGAGAGAGATTCTATTGCTGTCTTATCCGTACTGGCGGAGGGAGGACACAAAGTGAGTAAAGATAAAATTTAGTTTTGCCAACAATCAGTGGAATATTTAGGAAGACAGCTGAGAGGAGAGAAAAAACTAATTGCTCCATCTCAAATAGAAGCTGTGGTCAAAGCCCCTAAACCGCAAACGGTGGGGCAAATGCTTTCGTTTCTGGGCATGGCGGGATACAGTCGGCCTTGGATTTGTGACTATGCATTTAAAACAGCTCCCCTGCGAGCCCTGATAAGGGCTGCAGGACAAAATAACTGTAAATCTGAGCTGCAGTGGACAGAAGAAGCATCTGCGGCCTTTGAGGCACTGAAGGGGGACATGCAGTCTGCCCCAGCACTGGGTAATCCAGATTATTCAAAACCTTTTCACCTGCATGTAGCCAACAGAGGGAGCTATGCTAATGCTGTATTGATGCAAGATACACCTATAGAGAAGCAACCGTTAGCCTATTACAGCACAAAGCTGGATAACATTGAGGCTGGCCTTCCACCCTGTTATCAAGGGTTGGCAGCAGCAGCATTTGCTTTTCAAAAAGCAGCCTCTTTAACTATGGGTCATCCTGTCATCTTATACACATCACATGAGCTGCATGCGTTGCACTCTAGCCCAAGATTTTTTATCACTCAGGCTAGGCGGACTGGATATGAGGTAATTCTGTCCGCTCCAGAGTTAACTATTCAAAGGTGTAATACTGTCAATCCAGCCTCTATAATGATGCTACCTGATGAGGGGATTCCCCATGATTGTTTGCAACAAACTGATAAATTTATGCGAGCACGAGAAGATTTGTTTAATGAACCTATTACAGCTGATTTAACATTGTTTGTTGATGGGTCCTGTTTTAGAGATGAAAAGGGATGCCATGCGGGATACGGCATCGTTCAGCTTAATCCTGCCAATTCAGGTTTCACCACATTGCAGACGCAGAAGGTTGATCAGCCGTGTTCTGCTCAGTTAGCAGAATTGAAGGGCTTGACTGCAGCCTGTAAGCTGGCAGCAGGTAAAAGACTTAATGTCTACACTGATTCAGCATATGCATATGGCGTGTGTCATGTCAGTGCTAACATTTGGAAACAAAGAGGTTTTCAAAGAGCTGATGGCACACCAGTGATACATGGAGAAGCTGTAGCACAATTAATAGAAGCTTTGCAGCTTCCCAGTGCAGTGGCAGTAATCAAATGCCCTGCCCATCAGAAGACAGACACCTTGATTGCTAAAGGGAATAATTTAGCAGATGAAGCAGCTAAGCAAGCAGCTACAGGAGACAAAATGGCACCATTGTCACAGGAAGCACCCTTGGTGACACTGCAGTCACTTATTGAGGCTCAGAGCGAGGTAGATCCTCAAGAAAAAAGGTTATGGGAAAGGAGAGGTGCAATAAGAAGTACCAGCCCTCCACATGAAGGGCTGTGGAGAAGCGAGCAGGGTCAGTTTGTCATGCCATCCTCCATATTGCCTATAGCTGTACAGAAAGCGCATGGAGTGGATCATTGCCACAGGAGGGAAGTTATTAAGAGGTTGCAGGAGGTGTGGTGGTCTCCCCTTTTGATAGCAGAAGTAAACAGGATTTTGAACGAGTGTGAAATATGTGCAAAAAATAATGTGAGAAAAAGCTTTTCAGCACCTCTGGCACATATCCCACCCCCGGATGGGCCGTTTCGCCATCTAGTGATTGATTTTATTGACATGGGGATGGAGAATAGGCGAGAAGGGATGAGATATGTTCTTGTTGTAGTGTGCAGGTTCAGTAGGTGGGTGGAAGCTACGCCCACCCGCGCACCAGACCATAGGTCTGTCGCCAAGTTCTTGAGTAGAGAGGTTTTTCCTAGATTTGGGTTACCGGACACCATTTCTTCTGATAACGGGCCACACTTTATTTCTCAAGTCATACAAGTGATGTTGAAACTGTTGGGCATAAAACAGAAGTTTGGGTGTGTGTATCATCCTCAGTCACAGGGCAGTGTGGAACGGCAGAATGGAATTATTAAGGCGAAAATCACCAAAATTATAGCAGATGTGGTGAAAGGAAGTGGAGAAAAGCTAAGTTGGTTGCAAGCTTTGCCTTTGGCTCTCATGTGTATGCGATCTCAAATTAACAGAACTATGTGTTTAAGTCCTCATGAGTTGCTCACAGGAAGGCCGATGCCCCTTCCGTACTATCAAGGACCTTATGAGGCCCTTCATTAGAGCAATTAGAAAATGAAATGGGAAGTTATTTGCGACAACTAACTAGAATACATAAAGTTATCTTTCAACAGGTGAAAGGAGCCACAGCGGACCGAGACGCAGAGATTCCTGACCATCTGCTGACCATACGGCCAGGCGACCAGGTGTACTTGAAAGTGATTAAGAGAAGGTGGGACCAACCTAGAAGTGAAGGCCCGTACACAGTTATCCTAGCAACTCCAACAGCTGTTAAAGTTGCAGGTAAGGGGGCATGGTTTCATTTGTCCTCCTGCACCAAGGCACCTCAGCCTGAGCCAGGAGCGTCACAAGAAAACAGAGGGACAGAGGAGGGGGCAGGCCAAGCCGCCCCACGGGTGACGTCGCAGCCGCATGAAGGGGACGGTGCCACCTCCCCACAGGGAATCAGGAGATCTCAGAGACTGGCAGCGAGGCACAGCTGTAGTGATTCAAACCACAGGGGGGACCCCTCCCGACCACCAGGAGCACCTGTGTAGTGAAGAGGGGGGGGCTCTATCAGCTGAGAGTTAACTGGTCCAGACAGAAGCCTAGTTAAAATAGATCCTCAAAAGAGTGGTTTAGCAAGTAGGGATATTTTAATACTGAAAAGGGGTTTAATCGGTGGGCGGAGAAAGAGGGCGAGCAGTAAGTGTAGCAGAGGGAAAATGAAGCAGGTAGAGAGGAATCTGATGCAGGGCAGGGAGTGTCAGGCTGGTGTGGACCAGGTCCAAGGAGGGGGGGAATGTTATAAACTTGAAAATTATGTTGATAGCTTTCACAGCTTGGTTGGGTGTAATATGTTTATACAGCGAAGGGAAGATAATGGGACTTGTAGGAGTTAAAAGCAACCAAAAACAGGAGTGGTTACATGACTGCTTATCAGCTGTAGCCGTTATAGCAGCAGAAAAAGGTAAATTGCCCATGAGGCAGAAAGTTACACTGACATACGTAAAATCTGATGAATATGGTTTGATCATGGTCTCCGACTTCAGGGGACTGCAGGTAAAAGCTTATGCAAGGAGCATGCGGTGTGACGGGGAGGGGATGGTGACATCACAAGTCATATGTGCTCCTGGGCATTGTGTAAATGTTCATAATGGGAAGGTAATTACCATAAGGAGAGCATCTCCGTGGGTGATAGTGGTTGATAGGCAAAAGCGAGGAGTGACTCAACAGCTCACCCCGCTGACTAGCTTAAAATCGACAACCCTAGAATCTAATGTTTTTTATCAGTGGTTGAAATTTTCAGCCAAGCTAGTGGAAAAACAGGATTGTATAGTTTGCCATAAACGCAAAATACCTCAAGTATTGCCGATCCCATTTGAAGGAGTGGAGAAATGCTTAGTTTCCCCAGGAAGGCATTGTTTTGCTCACTGCGTGTTATGGAAGGCCCATACACTGGAACCATACTGTAGAAGGAAGCAATCCCCTAAAGGTTTTAAGCGTAAAGGCAAGTGTGTGGAGGAAAAGTTAGGAGGATGCCCTCTGTGGTTGAGCGACACTAAACAATATCAGATACCGCCGGTAGTTCATGTAGCAGTAAACACGGTGTTCCCATTCTGCTTAGCGTCAGGATTAGAACATGAAAGCATCCTGTGGAATGACACTGTAGAAATGGCCAACCAATTAATTCAATGTGAATACCATAATTATCTTTTTCCCCGTAGTAAACAAACGTGGAGCATGAAAGTATGTAACACCACTAGTCGAGCTAAAATGCAATGTGCTAGAGTTGTTAGTGGAGCAGGAGGATCAGGACCAGATGTATATATTGTAGGGCATAATAAGTCCTATGCCCAGTGGTTGCATGTCTATAATTTAACAAATGGCACCTATCCATTAGCAGATGTGTTTTGGATGTGTGAAGAAGACAGACGAATTAGATCTGTTCTAGTGCCAAATTGGAAAGGCATTTGTGCCCCAGTCATGTTAACGGGTCAAATCTATTTGATTTATTTTGCAGACAAAGAAGAAAATGGAGTTCTAAAAAGGATTAAAAAAGACGCCAAAGCAGCTTCACAATTCCCTTGGGAAGAACAAGCAGACATTTACGTTACAGCCGACCGCATGGTTAAAGGAGTTCCAGCTGAACATCAGGCTATAGGGGAGGCGTGGATTGTGTCCGGCCAAGTAGCAGGGTCTATACCTATTGCTGGCACGATTGTAAATGCTCAATACATAGCCAAAAATTCCAGGTGGATAAATTATTTATGGTATAACCAACAAAGATTTTTGAATTGGACTATTGCAGCCCTCCAGGGAGTTAGTGAACAATTACATGCCACGTCATTAATGACACTGCAAAACAGGCTTTTGATTGAAACTATGCTAGCCGAGGAGCAGGGTGTTTGTGATAGATTTGGGGATGATTGCTGTACAGCCATTCCCATGCACACAGGGGAGGCGGGAAACATTACAAAGGTCTTGGAAAACCTAAAAAGGATAAGAAATGACCATGTTAAACACTCTAATTGGAATTCCTCGTCTTACTCTGTATGGAAGTAGTTTCAGAGTTTATCACTTCTTCAGTTACTTAAGTCGATAGGCATCGCCATAGGCATAATCCTATTAATACTTATGTTGCTAACCTGTTGTGTGTTTCCTTTGATTAAGATACTGATCGCCAAGACCTTGAAGGCAGTGACGCAGTTTCCTCTCCGGATAGACCAAAGTGTGGATTTCACAGTAGCAGTGGAATCGTCTCCTCAGAAGCCTCAGCAAGGACTAGATTATGCTGATATGTCTCATTATGAATCATTTGATGACTTGTTAG
This sequence comes from Oreochromis grahami, assembly GCA_029532605.1. Lineage (NCBI taxonomy): Eukaryota > Metazoa > Chordata > Actinopteri > Cichliformes > Cichlidae > Oreochromis > Oreochromis grahami. The sequence goes on from JAQSNX010005557.1 coordinate 7,777, forward strand.
CTTATATTGCTATGGGGAGTGGATGCGTAGATGAAAATGGCCCAGTTGAGGAACCACCTTATGGGGTTCCCTCTAACACCCCTGCACAGGGTGTGGGTTGTGATGTCTTCACCCCTTCCAGAGTGACACCGTAGTAAAAGTTAAAGAAATTAAGTAAAAAGTAAAAAAAAACATTAAAAAAAAAGAGTAAAAAATAAAAGTATGTAATCAATGAATACTGATTAGTTAAAAAAAAGAGTATAGTAACTGGGACGAGGACATTTATGTGTGGGACGTGTCTAATTTTGTGCTTTATGTTACATAGATAAACAGTAATGGCAGAATCAGGAGTGAAGATAGAGTATTCAGACAGCCCTACCAGGCCTGGGACCAGTCAGTCACTGGAGAGACCCTTGTGGCGCCCATCCGCAGCCAACCAGCCAGAGGCCCCGCCCGACGTCAAAGTGGGGAAGTTTTGGCTTCAGCGGTTGGCATCCATTAATCCTGCATCCGCCCAGGGGGGGCAGCCAGAGCCACAGAGGGCACCTCTCTGGACCCTAGTTCCAGAGCCACGCGTGCCTACATCACCGATGGCACCGCCACAGTCTCCTGTCTATTCTGGATCCTCAACACCACCTACTCCCAGGGCCCTAACGCCAATTCCAGAGTCTCAGAGGTCACCCAGACCGGGTCCAAGCCACTCTCAGAGCCCATACAGACCTCCGATCGTCGACCTTCTGTCACTAAGCCCCGTGTCCACTGCCAGCATGACCTATGAGCATTCCAGACGTGAGGAAGGGTCTACACGTTCTAACACCCCTGTCACAATGCCCGCTGTCAGTACGCCCGACGCAAGCAGATGTATGCAACCACTCTGCAGACCACAGAGCACTATGCCCTTCATCTCATTCGCCAAAACGATGCGTGGGAGCGGGCTTGGGAGAAGAGCACCCACGAGTTGGGTGAGGTGAGAGTTGAGAATGCCCGCTACACTGAGAGGAATGCTGATCTGATGTGAGAGGTGGCTGAACTACAACAGCAAGTGAAAGGTCAGGAAGATCATTCCAACTTCATCACTCGCAAGCTGTCTGAAACCCTTCACACCATTGGAGCCCAGAGTAAAGAGATCCAGAGACTCACTGCTGAAAATGTCAGGCTTCAGGTGGTCAATGACCAACTCATGGCTAATAAGGGAGTTGGTGGAGAAAGTGCTCCTGCACGCCAATCAGTGGGTGGGGAGTAAGGCCATGAAAGGACTGAAGGTCTGGCTTGAATGATGCCATATACTGTGATTATGCATAATATGTAACCTGAAATATATGTTCGTTTCATGTGTCTTACTTATACATCCTATGCCTTAATTAGCAGTTAACATATATCTATTAGTTGATCTTTTTATTTTGAATTCTATCATAATTGATGACAATCACAGTGTGTTATGCAAGGTGCTCTGCAAGTGTGGATGAACAATACTATGGCCATGGCAGGTTGGATTTTGTGTGTTTCATGTCGCCTTTGCTTAGCACCTGCTGTTGATTATCTTGTCTACTCATTAAACTATGTAAGGAGCTTGCTTTAAAGTATGTTAGCAAAAAAACAGCACACGCCGTAGTTAGATACTCACCATTTTTGTTTTTCATATTATGGGGTCTTTTAGGTGGTACCTCCAGGTACCACAGGGGGGAATGTAGTGGATTTTTGTAGGACATGTATACTTATATATCTAACATGATGGATTTTTGTACTTATATATCGATCTGAATAACTTTCATGTGGAGTTTTAGGCATGCAGTGGTTCACACACACACACACACACACACACACGCACACACACACCCACAAGTCATGCAGCACACTCATGAGGCATATCTTCACTGTCCTGCACACACACACACACACTATAAACCTACACTGGAGTGTTTTATTTTTATGTTATGCATTTAACTCGTATATTTGATGTAGTTAGGCCAAGTATTATTCACATTAATATCATAAGATTATCATAAAAACTATGCTATTTGCTGTACTAATGTGTGACCTTTGACCATGTTGTGACCTATTGTCAGAGGGTAAAGCAAAGGGTTAACCTAGGGGTGTCACTTTGGACCGGGCGTTCAGCCAGCGCCAGGTGTGAACTCTGGCCGGCATTTGACCCTGCACCTGCTCCTGGGTGCGTGGGAAAGTTACTCAGCAGCAGGAGGTGGGACCACTGGTACCTTTAAAAGGGGGCCGGGGACAGCCCTCTGGGCTTTTTTCTGCTGTCTGTCCGTGGGGTCGGTCCCTACCTGCATGCGCTTACTGCGAACACCCTAGGGGAGCTTCGCTTTTCCTTCTGTTTTGCTGAGCTACACTGTTCAATAAAACAGCTGGCATAGAACTTTGCTCCTCTCCTGTAATTTTTGTGTTTTTGACTTTAATTGAAATTGGGAAGCTGAGATCCACCTATTGCTAATTTGAAGAATTACTCTCCATTGTGGCAACTACAATTGCTGGTAGGGATGGCTAATGAATATTTCGTAAAATGATCGGTTAATACAAGCACATCCTTTACATTACTTCAATCAGGCTCAATGGACAGGAAGTCCATGCAGACTAATTCGAGGGGTCTGGTGGATTTGATATTCACAAGTGGAGCTGCTTTCTCTGGAGGAGTTTTACGTCTTACACAGCGGTTACATGTTTTGATCCTATGTTCTATATATGGGCCATATGTGCCATACTCCTTCCATTTCTGAATGATGGCTTGAACAGTGCTCCATGGGATGTTCAAGGCTTGGGAAATCTTTTTGTAGCCTCAATAACTTTATCCCTGACCTGTCTGCTGTGTTCTTTGGACTTCATGGTGTTGTTGCTCGCAATATTCTCTTAGACAACCTCTGAGGCCGTCACAGGGCAGTTGTGGAGCTGTTTTGCAAAGAAGAATGGGCAAGGATTTCAGTCTGTAGATGTGCAAAGCTGGTAGAGACATACCCTAAAAGACTGGCAGCTGTAACTGCAGCAAAAGGTGGTTCTACAAAGTATTGACTCAGGGGGCTGAATAATTACACACACCCCACTTTGCAGTTATTTATTTGTAAAAAATGTTTGGAATCATGTATGATTTTCGTTCCACTTCTCACGTGTGCACCACTTTGTATTGGTCTTTCACCTGGAATTCCAATAAAATTGATTCATGTTTGTGGCTGTAATGTGACAAAATGTGGAAAAGCCACTGTATCATGTGTGAATGCGTGTGAGTGAATGCGAGTGATTGGACCAAGGGGGGAATGAATAAATGTGGACAAATTTACCATGTGAGGAAAATCAGGGGATGCTTTGTTTTGCTTTTGCCATGAGCAGGACAAGTGGGAGACTTAAATATGGGGATGCTGATTTTGGGATGCTGATGTTTGCTTGGAAAAATTTCTTTTTTACTGGGGTTAGATTATGGGATTACATTATATTGTTGGGAGAATGCTAAATGCTAAAAGGGAAACATTGTTTGATGAAATTCAAGTTACCATTAACGGAGGTAACACATGATTTATAACTGTTCTGTTTAAGTTTATTTTGTGTTATGACACAGATTGGATCATAAAGGGAGAGTTGAGTATGAAATGTAAAGTACAGGTTTTGTTTCCAGGAAATTCCAAGGATCCAGAGTTCGATGGAGCAACGAGTTTGAGAAGATTTGACATAATAATTAAATTGATTTTGTTCCTTAAACACAGGTTTTCAGGGCTGGAGCAAAATACCGGAGGGGAGGATGGCTGAGCTGTCCTGAGAAATGATATGATATGACTAACCTTTTTTCCCTTTTAATTTTCTAAGCTTGGGTGAAGCGAGTTGAGTTTTTTGCCACATGAGATGTGTCAAAAAAGAGAGGGATTTAAGATTTAATTTGTTTAATTTAAAATGGGTTTTAGTATGATTTTATAACTATTGGGGTTTTTTGATAATTTAGATATGGTAAAATTATTTAAATTGTAAAGAAAGATTAAAATGAACTGAATTCGGTTTAGAAGATAAATTGCTGGTGTTAATAAGAAGTTGTAAACCAAACTTAAAGGGAAACTGTGGGAATAATAATGGGGAAGATTAGTGAAGATTTTATGAGTAGAAAATGTGTGATTTCTTTTTGATTTTTAGGATAAGTTGTTATAATGTAGGCTTTAGAAACAGATAGTAAATAGATTTATTTCTAGGGTAGAGGAGAGCTTTTTATGAGGATGTTAAAAGTGTTACGGACCCAAAAGAATAGTATTGAAGATTACATACACAGGAATGATTTCATACACATTGCATTTTGTGCTTATTAAAGAAATGTTGCTCAAGTCAAGAACTGAAGGTCAGAAGCTTTGTTCGGCGCGATGTCCAAGCAATTTATTGTGCAAGATGACAGAGCATTGAAGGCTGCGCACGCTTACAGACATACAGAGCTCATCAAGACACATGACAGTATTGATTCCAGGCCAAAGGCCTCAAAAGTGCATTTAGCTTCTAACTGAATAGGAGTTTTGCTTGTAACTAAATTGTGTGACATGTAAAATAGTGAGATAATACATGCAGCTCTAAATTAGTCTTAAAAATGCTTGTTGAAAAGTTTTTGCAAAGGGAAACTTAAGTATGATAAAGTGTGTATCATGACATTAAGAGCAGCAAAATGAAAAAAAGAAACATTGCCCTGGATGCTTAATGTTGGATTCAAAAACTGAAAAACCTGGCCCTCCTGGTCTGAAAAAAAAAGAAACAAGGCAGTCACTCCAGGCAGTCACTCATCTCACTGAGCTAAACTCACTCTGACAAAGAAGAGGTGGAGAGACGGACAATTCTGCTGAAATGAGGAGAAGCTGCTGAGAATTGTGCTGATAAGAGGAGAAAGGGCTGAAAATTTTGCAGAAAAGAGGTGAATCAGCAGAATTTCTGCTGAAAAGAGGTAAAGAAGCAGAAAGTTGCGCTGAAAACACATGAATCAGCAGGATTTTTTGCTCAAAGGTGTTTTTTCTGAAAACAGCTGAGATTTGTGATAATAAGAGGTGAAAAGGCTGAAAATTTTGCAGAAGAGGTGAATAAGCAGAATTTGGGCTTAAAAGAGGTTTTAGCTGAAAACAGCAGAAAAAGCTGGGCTTTGTGCTGAAAAGTGGTGAAAAAACTGAAAATTTAGTTTAAAATAAGTTTAATTGTTAACTGACAGAAATGTTGCCATAAGCGGGATTTGAACCCGGGCCTCCCAGTCTGAGAACGGCTGCTCATCTTACTGAGCTAAAACACAGGTCTTCCTGGCAAAGAAAATCAGTGACACCACTGATAATATGGCAGAAATGGGCAAAAAATATTGCAAAAAAAATTCAATATCTCAAAAAGTATAGAAGTTATGAGCACCAAAAGTCATAGCCGGCATTAGCAGAAAGAGCAGAATTTTTTAAAGTTTGAATGGCGAAAATCGGATAAGAACTGAGGGCGCAGTTAAGTGCCAAAAAGTGTACGGAAGCAACTAGAATAATATAGTGGAACTAGAAAGGGAAAATTTCAGAAGAAATTTTATGTGTGCCTATGCCGCTGGTAATCACTGTAGTTTGCCATTCATACAGCTACAGAGAGCAAAACTCAGCAGAGCAGCCATTCTCCACCATGAACTATGGTAAAAACAAACACCGCTCGCGCCTCACAGATGACAGCTTACAGTTTTGTGTAAAGATGAAGTGACTTTGTACAGCCCCGATTTGCAGACGCTGTGCACACAAGTTCATGAGCAGAAGTCCCATTGTACCACGGCAGACCTGACAATGTTTGCATGAACACACTTTGAAGCATTACGTTATGGACCACTTTTCACACATGGTTGGTTTACCCACACAGCCGGCTGTGCATTCACTTTTTGTTTTTTGTTATTTTTACACAGTGTTCTGAATGATTAACAATGGTCTACAGCCAATCTTGTGTATTATTATACAAACTGTGGTTGTAAGATGCAGATAACTATTTAATAAAAAGCTAAATATTTCATATGAGAGCAAGAAAGAAAAGTATATCCTTGTGTCCCCCTTTCCCTGTTAATGCCCTACCTGGCCCCCTGGCAATAGCTTTGCTAGATCCGCCCCTGCACAGTTACCAGCTGTCAGCTACACAAAAACAGGAGCTTGGTGTTTGTCTCTCAGAAACAGTTCATAACTTCCCTTCAACTCATTCATGTCACCTAAAGGGTAAACCTGTTTCTCCATCACCTGTTCAGCTCTGATGATTCAGTAAGGACATCTCCTGGTTTGGACCAGCCGCTTCTACAGCTGTGCCCCAGCAAACATCAGCTGATACTAGAAATTAAAATCAAATGAATTCTAACAACAGCTGATCAAGCTTAAATGTGCTGCTGCGTTTAGCCTGATAAACAAGAGCGAAAAGCCAATCGTTGATCAGTTTCATGATTGAAGTTGCAACAGGCCAGAGAATGACAGGGGAGGCTTCATAAAGACAGAATAAATCGTAATATTTTCTCTGAATGTGGGATCTGACCCAAATAGAGTGGAGTTCATAACTTCTTACCTGAAATTCAGTTCAACTCACGCTCCTGCCTGTTAGCAACCACCGGTCGATCGGCGGTCGCCTCGCCGCCTCCTTTGTCTCATTCGTGGCATGTCCTTTCTGTCACACACTGCTGCCCTCGGTTGTAGCTCCACCATCTAAAAACTCAGTTATTTTTTCCACATCGACCACCATCATCGGCCCATATAAACGAAAAATAAGTCCAGCTAAAACAGAGTGTTGGCGAGCGATCGGGTGGTGAAACGTTTCAGGTGCCTCACTGCAAGACAAGTCCGGGTTCTTTTTCACGAAGGGTCGCTAGCGTATGGAAGAAATATAGTATCATCAGAATCCAACTATTTTTAGACATTGAATTTATAACACTGAATTTTTATCCTCCAACTTTCCCTGCAAAAATATTCACCTGCAAAAATTCACCTGCAAAAAATTCAACTGCAAAAATTCACCTGCAAAAAATTCACCTGCAAAAAATTCACCATCAAATATTCACCTGCAAAAAATTCACCTGCAAAAATTCACCTGCAAAAAATTCACCTGAAAAAAATTCACCTGAAAAAATTCACCTGCAAAAAATTCACCATCAAATATTCACCTGCAAAAAATTCACCTGCAAAAAATTCACCTGCAAAAATTCACCTGCAAAAGTGATGAACTTAAATGACCCAAGCCAGAGCAATCAGCACTAGATCGAGTCGAGCGGCTCTCAGCCAATTAAATTACGCTGTTTGATCACATGACATCGTTAGCCAGCAGTGTGTCTCCTGAAAAGATAGCTGTTTAGAGGTGAGGGATTAAGTTTTTCTCCTAAATAGAGATCATTACAGGACGCCTAGTCCTACTTAAAATCCCATTCATTTTTCTTTTATTTTATCATCTACTCGAACTGAGGAAAACGTTTGACTAACTCAAAGAAAATTCCCGCGCCTCCCCTGCCTGTCTGCAGAGGCAGTTTTGAATTCAGGAGCGGCAAGATGGCAGCGGCAAACCCTGGCGGTTCTCCGGTAAGTGTATTGTGTTTTATCTTCAAGTTTGTCTTTTGAAACGTTAATTTTATTTAAATCCGTTGGTCACGTATAAAGTACACAGACGGGTCTTTGCTCAACTCGTCTGATGCGTGTCTCACTAAGCGCTACATGCTACCATCCTGCTAACCGAGCTAACCTTTACATGCTGTGCTCTACAAAATAGGATACTTGGTACAAAACCATACTCCACAGATGTTGATAGATAGACGAACACTGCAAATATAATGTGGGAAACGAGAACGGCATTTGGTGAAGGGGTAAAATACACCATGAATAAAGCCATAGAGTGAATGGCTGCCATGGTTGCAGAACGGCCTGATTTAATGACAAGAATGGGGAAGAGTGAGGTGAAGTGAACCAAAGCCACAAAACACGGTCAGACAAGGCGGGAATAGGGCAGTGACATGTCCGTCAGTATGAAGTTGGTGTATGCTTTGGTGACCAAAAACTCGAGACCGGTATCAGGAAGATGGGAGACTCGTGTTTCACTGGAATAGTTGTGAATTAAAACATCCTTTGTTGGGGAAATTTAGGTGTAAATGCATCCATACAGGTGAGACAGAAGCAGACCAGGCAGCGAAGAAAACAAGGCAAACATTAGAAATATTAAAACGGAAATATGGGATTAATATACCATACAATTAGGGAAAATTGAAGGAACACAATGTACATTATACTGTAAAGTCATTAAAACAGCATAACCTGAGTAAAAGAAACATGTAATTGGGTAGGATGATGATGATGATGATAATAATATTAAAAAACATGTACAAGATGGGCATGTATACTTGTACCCAGAATTTAACAACTATAAAGTTGTGGCATGCCAGTACCTTACCCCATCCATTATATCCACACTTTCAGAAAAGGATATGGTCAATATCTTTACAAATCTAAACTTAAACAGATAGCATAAGTTAAACGGGATATTCCCTCTGCTTTCTCTTAGAGAGAATACATCAAATTAAACAAATAAGTAGTCTATGGCATTTAAAAGTGGTTGCCTACAATTCTGAAATGCTAATGATGATATTGTATTTGAAATCCTGGTGTAACACTGAACCCGACATCATAAAATGATTACCCTTGTAATGTCAGGGAGCTACAACCAAGGAGGGAAAATATTACTGTCTCACCCCTTGTATCCAATTACATAACAGCACTGCTTGGTAAAGGTGTTGAATTAGCTGGGTCGCTCAGTTTGGGGAAAATTGTGGGTAGCCTGCAAGGGCCTCAACTTCATTCCCACAATGTGCAACAAATGGGCACAGCTGATCTTCAAGATTGGAACATCGGCCAATTACTTCCAACTTTAACGTATTTTTGCAAAAATATTCTTAAACTTGTCTCTTTACACAGATCATAATGATACAAGATGGCACTTGTGTAATTTCCTATAAATTCAATAAATCTAAATAATTGTTACCAACCCGGTAAATCCTGAAAAATGTTTTAACAGCTGTGTTAAATTAAACGTCATACTGACACATGCTGGAAAGTGCATTCATGAGACAATTTTTTATTTTTTTTTATGCCTTCTAGAGCAGTAGCAATCAAAGATTTTAAGGATTCTTTTACATTTTTTAAAAACACTCTGATTAAGGCATAAGTTGTTCTTTATTATCAGATCTAAGTTTGTTTAAAGCTTCGAATGTTTTGAGGTACTTTTCTTTGTTTTCAGGATTCGTTGTAACCACGGATGGGAAAATGTGGAGGTTGCACAGCTGATGTTTACTGTTGGTGGCACAGGAAGAGGCAGTTTGATTTCAGGAATGAGTGTGCACAATCAAAGGTTTGTTCTCATAAAATACTGTCAACCTCAAATGTTTCTGACATAAGATGGAAGGTGTTGCAGCTTTATTTCCATTATTTAAAAATACAAACATTTAAAGGGTATAATGTTATGATTTAATGTTGTCAGTGTTTTGTTTTATGTCATGTTTAAGGATTTTGTTCTCGGTTGTATCTTACGTTTAGTTTAGTTCAGGGTCCATGTGTCATTCTGTCTCTCAGTGTCAGGTCTTGGTGTAGTGTTCTCATTTCCTGTTTTATTGTGAAGGTCTGCGTCTCATGTGAGTGTGTTCAGTTTTACCTCTGTCTCGTCTGGTTGATTATTCCCAGCTGTGTTCCCCACCTGTGTGTAATCTCCCCGTGTTTCTCTGTGTGTATTTAAGTCGCGTCTTCTGTCTTTGTGCTGGCTGGTCTGTCTGTGTATCCACCATGTTCCACTCGTGTGTTTGGTGCTAGTGTCTTAGTTTTGTAAATAGTCTTGTCAAGTAGCGATCGTACATTTTGTTCACCTTGTGTGTGTATCCTTCACTGCAGCAGCCTAGTAGGCGTGAGAAGCCATTTTTGTTTAAGTTTTCTCCTGTTTTTGTTAGAAAGTTAGGTAAGTGGATTGTCTTTTGGTTGGTTTTTATTTTGTGTAGGACAGCACAGGGACCAGTAGGGAGTTTTGTTTGTTATTTTTGGCACTGCTCACAGCTGAAGCAAAGTAAATGGCTGCTTAGCACTTTTGGAAGATATTGTGGTTTGTGTACTTAGTTGGGTGGTGTGTGGGTGGGCCAACTTCTTGTTGTGTTCGATACTCGCCTAGACAAAGAACGTAACAATAGTTTTATGAAAAGTTTTATAGTAAAATGTCTTTAGAGAACAGTGCCCTATCCAGCAGGATATATTGTCTCATATGTGTCAGGTGTTTTTGTTGTTGTTGTTTCTTTCAATTTCCATTATTTACCCTCAAGGAAGAAAATATTGGACAGGTCCTACAAACCCCAAAGAGCCTTCAGGACTCTGCCCTATTTTCAGTTATTCACACACCTTTTCCACTCTGTTACTTCCTTCCCTGAATGTTCATTCTGTGTTAATGGTCTGGTTGTCATCTCATGTATTGCCACTGATCATTACAACCCTTTTGGCACCTTTTAAGTGATATGCCTGGGTCCTTCCTACATGCCCTGATAATGTATTATTACTGTTGTCATGCACACATTTCATGTAGGGTTAGAAACAACAGGGAATTTCTCATACACACCAAAGAAAGTCCATACCTAATTTATATATTTTTTATATATTATTTCAGAATAGAGCGACTGTGGAGAGACCTCTGGGTGGCCGTTGCATGCATTTACTACGATGTTCTTCACAACCTTGAGGAAGAAGGCCTTCTTGACATTTCAAATGCTGCACACCTCTTTTGCTGCCATTACATCTTTCTTCCTCGACTGGAGGATGATTTTAATACATTTTGCAGTGGATGGGACAACCATCCACTGCGAACAGAAAACAACACAAGTCCCAACCAGCTGTGGGAGTTGTGTCACAGATATCACCCTGTTCCAGAAAACACACAGGTAAAGGTGCACATTTTTAGTACTCATTGATTCTCTTACAGAGAATGTGATGATTTTATGGATAATTAAAGTCAGTCATATATCCACAAACACAACAAGCTGAAAGTCAGTGATGCTGCTCGGTTTGCAGTCCTGAATATGACGGCACAAGCAGGATTCACTGCACTGTTAATGTTAGCTATGTTATATTGCTGCCTCTGTTCGGTGGTGTGGAGCCAAACGGACTTTAACGTGTGTTTGAACGAGCTGACGGTTCACTCGTTAAGCTGAAAGAAAGATGCTTTAATCACAGGAGTCACACATGTGTCCACTGGACCATCTGGAACTCTTCTTGTTCAGCACTCGTAATAACACAAACACTAAATCCTCCTTCTCTTGTGCTGTTTTGTAGCAGTGTGTACACCTGAGACTGTCACCTGTCTGTCTGTCCTGCACTCTCTCTCTGTTTCTTTCTCTCTGATTGTGGAATAAAAGTATGAACATGTATTTATAAGTTACACTTGTGTTTGAATCCTGCAGCTTATCACACATTTGATTTCCATGTGTGACGACTGCAAGTGTCCAGAGTGAGGACAGACTGAGGGACCCACTGCTGCACATCATCTGTGAGGCTTTGCACCCCTGATGATCCACCAGGACAAACTCAGCAGTGTGTGAGGAAGAGGAGGAGGAAGAGCCAGCAGCAGCTGACAGATGGAGAGAATAGACAGACTGTTCCCTGTTTGTGAAGGACTGCTAGGAAAGTTTAACATAACTAATTGTCTGTCCTGAATCAGTCTTATTAGGTAATGTTCAAATAATGTTATCATTCCAGTGTTTTCAGTGTGGGAGAAAGTACTCAGGGCCTTCAAGTTACACACTATGAAAGGCAGCAACAAGTTTCATATTCAGAAACCTAAAGTATGTATCAGCAGCAGGATGGAGCTAAAAATAAATGTTTGTTTCAGTTCTATGAAGCTTTGAGTGTTTTGGATTAGTAGCACTGCTGTGTTTGTTGCATCATATTGCTGTAATTGTTTATATGCTTTATGTATTCTGAGGTAAGTTGATCTATAGTGTTACATCATATTCTATAAGGATGTTATGTGTTTGTAGACTTTCTGCCCAGTTTGACCCATTTAGCAGAAGTCAGCCTGTTTAAGGCTCTGATATCTATTCTGTATGACTTAAAGCAGTTATGACATGCTCTGATTTTCTCACCCAATAAAGGAATATTTCATATATCAGTCTGATCTTCATTCTATCAGAAACAGTTATCACAGCTCGTACATTTTCTTTTTACACATGTATGTAAGCATTGAGCCAAATTTAGTAATGCCAACATATTAAACGAACAACATTGTCTCTTATATATAATACACCTATATATGCACTGTCAAATATATTTGTCTTTGAGTGAAGATTTAAGGTGACAGGACATAAATAACTGCAACTTGAATCTTTACTGAAGCTCAGCATTACAGTTCACTCACATGTGCTGTACCAGTGTACCTGCACATGTGATGTGACAGAAGTTATTTGATTTGAGAGTTCAAACTCACTGCTGTAATAACTTATAATGATTAATATAATAACTATAATATTGGCCATATCATATTTACACTGACTTTAGTCTCATGAACAACATTGGCTAATTGTTGTTTACTAGCTAATCTTAAATGACTGTTCAGTACAGATATGAAGGCCAACAATCATGTTTTACAGTCCTGTGGTCTCAGCCTCAGATACTTATTAAATCACACAAAGCTGGTGTAGAAACAAACACACGAACAAAATATGTTCTCCATTTCTGTCAAAGCTGTATGAAACGTTTCCAGCAGTTGGTGTTATGGTTGCTAGGCAACCTGGGAAGCGCGACGGAGGCTAGACCGTCCCATTTCACGAGCCTCGCACTTCCGGCCTTAGCGGTCTTTGAGTACGCGGCCCTTGAAGATCGTTGAGGCTGCAGACCCTGAATTGGGATACAGCCTTAATCCCTCACCTCTAAACAGCTCTCTTTTCAGGAGACACACTGCTGGCTAACGATGTCATGTGATCAAACAGCGTAATTTAATTGGCTGAGAGCCGCTCGACTCGATCTAGTGCTGATTGCTCTGGCTTGGGTCATTTAAGTTCATCACTTTTGCAGGTGAATTTTTGCAGGTGAATTTTTTGCTGGTGAATTTTTGCAGGTGAATTTTTTGCTGGTGAATATTTGACAGTGAATTTTTTGCAGGTGAATTTTTTTCAGGTGAATATTTGATGGTGAATTTTTTGCAGGTGAATTTTTGCAGGTGAATTTTTTGCAGGTGAATATTTGATGAATTTTTTGCAGGTGAATTTTTGCAGTTGAATTTTTTGCAGGTGAATTTTTGCAGGTGAATATTTTTGCAGGGAAAGTTGGAGGATAAAAATTCAGTGTTATAAATTCAATGTCTAAAAATAGTTGGATTCTGATGATACTATATTTCTTCCATACTAGCGGCGCTAGCTAGCTAGCCGGCTATCACGACATGGGATTTCCTGATAAAACGAGCAGATATTTGAAGTTTACACATCTACATTCTCGCCTGAAAATATCTTAAAAGTTTATTTTGTGACCTAGAAACACGAAAAAAAAGCATTATAGAATCCAAGTGGTGTCCGCCATTGTTTCAGTGGCAGAGGCTAGCGGCGCTAGCTAGCTAGCCGGCTATCAGCAACACTTAAGAGAATTGTCGCTAATATGGGATGTCTTCATAAAACGAGCAGATATTTGAAGTTTACACACCTACATTCTCGCCTGAAAATATCTTAAAAGTTTATGTTGTGACCTAGAAATACTAATAAAAGAGATATAAAACGAAGTGGTGGCCGCCATTGTTTACTCTGCAGAGGCGTGCTATGAATTGTGGGATATTGAGTTGTTCACCAAGCATTACCGTAACTTTTGAATGATTTGATGAGCAAACATCAGCTGATACTAGAAATTAAAATCAAATGAATTCTAACAACAGCTGATCAAGCTTAAACGTGCTGCTGTTGTTTAGCGCGATAAACAAACAAGAGAGAAAAGCCGATCATTTGAAGAAACCTCCGGCAGAACCAGGCTCAGGGAGGGGCGGGGCCATCTGCTGCGACCAGTTGGGGTGAGATGTAAACAAATCCAAAACTGTCCACAGAGCTACAGGGGGCACACTGGGATCGCAACAGCAGCCATAGAGGGAAACAGATTAGGATGTTCTTCCCAGTACTGAAGTGGGTCGGCTTTTGTTATGTGTGTGTTTTTCTCTGAGAGGTAGGTTTCCACTTTAGTTTCTGTTGATGAGGCACTCACGGATACTTCTGGACAAGGGTCATTTGGAAACAAGTGGTTGGCTGACTTTGCGAAAACAGCTAGAAACAGATAAAAGGAAAACACAATTTAAAACAAAACAAGAGACATCACAAAGCGCAGCTCTTCAGTTAGCAAACTGGCAAGTAATGAAGTTCTAAAAAATAATTGGGAAAACAAATCTAACTTTAGAACTAAATGACCCAAAACTAAATTAAAAATGAAGTAAAAAAAAAAGAAATTGGCTTAATACTGGTGTCTTCTGATGAGGTAAGTCGCCATGCGAGGTACAAACCACACGTGGCTGTAATTTGGTGGCCTGTATACAGTTCCAATCCAAGCATGTAGTTGGTTTAAATGGGTTTAATACTGGTGTCTTTTGATCACTTGACTGTATATATAACCTGTTGAACAAAAGGTGCATTTTAATTTCACTTTACCTGCCCATCCTTGTAGCCAGTCTCTACTAGCATGGCACAGTTTCAAGATCAGTGTAGGGCTTCTCCACTGCCTTCACTGGACAGAACACATCTGAAGAGTTATGAATGGATGGATGACTTAATGAATGGATGAGATTATAGTTTGTTTCAAAGAAGATCAATAAATGTTACAATGTAAAGTAAGAAACAAAAATACAAATGACCTGTTATGGCAGGGATCCCATCAGGTGCAGTTGCAGTCTCTCTGTTCACGTTTCTGGTCAGCTCTTCAATGGATGAGAGCACATCAGCAGTCTTATCTATCAGTTCCCACTGGTGAGCTGTCCTTGTTGGTGGTAGAGTGTGTTCAGAAAAACTCCCTTTTAACAGGAAGAAACCTCCGGCAGAACCAGGCTTAGAGAGGTGCAGCCATCTGCCGTGAGCGGTTGGGGTGAGATGTAAACAAATCCAAAACTGTCCACAGAGCTACAGGGGGCACACTGGGATCGCAACAGCAGCCATAGAGGGAAACAGATTAGGATGTTCTTCCCAGTACTGAAGTGGGTCGGCTTTTGTTATGTGTGCGTTTTTCTCTGAGAGGTAGGTCTCCACTTTAGTTTCTGTTGATGTGGCACTCACGGATACTTCTGGATAAGGGTCATTTGGAAACAAGTGGTTGGCTGACTTTGCGAAAACAGCTAGAAACAGATAAAAGGAAAACACAATTTAAAACAAAACAAGAGACATCACAAAGCGCAGCTCTTCAGTTAGCAAACTGGCAAGTAATGAAGTTCTAAAAAATAATTGGTAAAACAAATCTAACTTTAGAACTAAATGACCCAAAACTATATTAAAAAGGTATTTAAAAAAAAGAAATTGGCTTAATACTGGTGTCTTTGGATGGGGTAAGTTGCTATTTGAGGTAAAAACCACACATGGCTGTAATTTGGTGGCCTGTATACAGTTCCAATCCAAGCATGTAGTTGGTTTAAATGGGTTTAATACTGGTGTCTTTTGATCACTTGACTGTATATATAAACCTGTTGAACCAAAAGGTGCATTTTAATTTCACTATACCTGCCCATCCTTGTAGCCGGTCTCTACTAGAGATACGCTTACCTTGTCATAGTAAATCACTTTCAAAATCAATTTCAAACTGGGAGACGCTTAATATCCTCTAACTAGCCAGCAACAAAACACCACGAGACAAAGAGACGTGTGAAACGCGACTGCAACGAAGCTATTTTTTGAGAGTCCCATCTTAAAAGTTTCAATTACAAACGATACCACTGGAATAAAATCACAGTCATTTTGTAGATATCAGCGTCAAGACACAAAAAATACCTTTAAAAGTAAATCACTTTCAAAATCAATTTCAAACTGGGAGACGCTTAATATCCTCTAACTAGCCAGCAACAAAACACCACGAGACAAAGAGACGTGTGAAACGCGACTGCAACGAAGCTATTTTTTGAGAGTCGTATCTTAAAAGGTTTAATTACAAACGATACCACTGGAATAAAATCGCAGTCATTTTGTAGATATCAGCGTCAAGACACAGAAAAGCACTTTTAAAGGTCAATTTCAAAAGCGGAGGAGGGACTGAAACGCTTGCTTTAGCTGACTATCCGCTAACTGGCTTTAGCATCGTGCCGAACGTGCCGAAACAAAGAAATCGATAAAGAAACACATAAAAAAAATAACTTTAAAAGCTAAATTTCAAACCAGAGACAGAGATACGCTTACCTTGTCATAGTAAATCACTTTCAAAATCAATTTCAAACCGGGAGACGCTTAATATCCGCTAACTAGCCAGCAACAAAATACCACGAGACAAAGAGTGGTGTGAAACCCGACTACAATGAAGCTATTTTGAGAGTTGCATCTTAAAAGTTTCAATTACAAATGATACCACTGGAATAAAATCACAGTCATTTTGTAGATATCAGCGTCAAGACACAGAAAAGCACTTTGACTATCCGCTAACTGGCTTTAGCATCGTGCCGAACGTGCCGAAACAAAGAAATCGATACAGAAACAGAAAAATCACTTTCAAAGCTAAATTTCAAACCAGAGACAGAGAGATACACTTACCTTGTAAAAGCTTACGGTGTGTCTTAGTAAACACTTCAGAAAATCACTGTAAGTTCAAGTCCAAAGCGGAGGAGGGGGGAAAGACGTGTTACCGGTGAAACGATAGCCACGGTGTCTTACAAAATCACGTCTACGGTCAATTTCAAAGCGGAGGAGGGGCGAAGAGACGCGCGCCATTGATAGTGTCGTCATTGCGTAGTGTTGTCATACGCTAGCAGTGCTAGCGGCTATCAGCAACACGTAAGAGAACTGTCGCTAATATGAGATGTCTTCATAAAATGAGCAGATATTTGAAGTTTACACACCTATATTCTCGCCTGAAAATATGTTAAAAGTTTATTTTGTGACCTAGAAATACTAATAAAAGACATATAAAACGAAGTGGTGGCCGCCATTGTTTACTCTGCAGAGGCGTGCTATGAATTGTGGGATATGGAGTTTTCCGCCCAAGTATAAACTTTTTTGGCTGTACTACTCCGGGTATACCACTAGAGGGAGCCAACACACCACAAATGAAGTCTGTTTCTATGGTGCCAAAAGCAGAATCTTTCTCAGGAGCCTAGAAATTGGCCTAAATTTGCACTAAAATCTAAATATTTCAAAAACTATAAAAGTCATAAACACCAAAAGTCACACCATACTAGCCCAGCTCCAGGCGCACAAAAT
The DNA here is from genome assembly GCA_029532605.1 of Oreochromis grahami. NCBI lineage: Eukaryota > Metazoa > Chordata > Actinopteri > Cichliformes > Cichlidae > Oreochromis > Oreochromis grahami. The sequence goes on from JAQSNX010005557.1 coordinate 25,124, forward strand.
GGTGTAACATATGTACCCCTATTGTCAAAACTGTTTGGCAGAGGAGCGCGGGAAAATTTTCACTAAAATATTAATATTTAAAAAACTATAATATTCATAAACACCAAAAGTCATAGCACACCATTCCAGATCCAGCCCCACAAAATGAGGTAACATATATGAAGCTTGTCTCAAAACTGCGGGGCGTGATACGTGCCGAAATTTAGGCGGAAGACGGAGAATAATAATAATAAGAAGAAGAATAATAAATCCGAGGAATAGTAATATGTGTGCCTCTTGTCATAGGCACACATAATAATAAATCCGAGGAATAGTAATATGTGTGCCTCTTGGCATAGGCACACATAATAATAAATAAGAAGGAATAGTAATATGTGTGCCTCTTGGCATAGGCACACATAATAAAGAATAAAGAGAAACAGGAAAGCAGTTATAATGATTTTCTTGATACATTTTCTTGTGATAGGTGACTTTAGATGAGAGGTAGGCCGTTGCAGCAGCGACAGTTTTGTGTACAGGATGTGGAAAATAGGGGAGCAACAGGAAGCGCCTGCAGAGACGTGCAAGCAGTGCTTTAAGAGTTTTACAAAGGCTGAGTAGTGTTACGAATACAAAGACGAAATTAGGTTCATGTTTTGAGTAATATTAGGTTGAATCAGGTTTGAATAAAGAGAGCACTTGAGGAACAGAGTAAGTTAGAGCCGTAGGGGGAGAAAGTGTTTTCTATCCTTTGCAGGAGGCCAGATTTCCACGAGAGAGGGACCAAGGAAGAACCTAACTTTACCCATGGAGTGTTCTTAGGGGGAGCTGGCATCTCTAGAGAGGGTCAGAGTAACGTTATAAGTGTGTGGTGGCCCTCGAAGAGAGGGAGTGTCAGGAGGTGATATAGCTACTGCTATTATTTGCTGCTATTAGTATAATCATCATTACCATTTCATTATTAATAGTGATGTTGCATTCAGATGTTCAAATATATGGGTATTATATTAGTCTTTATTACAGGTCCAAGAAGAACCACTTTAAACTGTGGAGTTGAATCTATAATTATAATAATCTTAAATGTTTCTGTGTAGACTGCAGGGAAAGGAAATACACTCTGTGCCAAAATGAGACACTTCTGCAAGGCATGCTTCTGCAGAAGTGAAACCGAAAGCAGAGTCTCAGTGCATTAAGTCTGAGGAGCAGTTTTGATGATGCTATTGTTATTATGCATCTAGCTTTGAGTATGCTTTAAGTAGTTGTGTTAGATTGAAACAGTTGTTTTATATATTTTACATATAAGTCAAGATCAGTACACACAGGATGGCCTTAGCCTGGTTGCCTAAGTTGAGGTCAACTAAGGTTCAGAGAGCACATGCAAACTCTGCACACACAGACAGACGAGACATACACACCATAGTAGATTCACTTTAGTAGGTAAGCAGCTTCACGACGGCAGCTAATTGGCTTTTTAGATCGGCAACTTGTTTTTTCAGCTCTTCCAGACTATCTGACTCTGCTTGACGAACATCTGCATTTGTTTCAGTGACTGTCTGTTCATGAGACACGGCTTTTGGTTTTGTGGCGCTAAAGTGTTTCTTCATTCGCGTGCTTTTAACTTCTTGTCGGTTTTCTGCAGTACGCAGGAAAAGCAATAGCTCCGCATAAGTGGGTGGCTCCTTATGCTTTAGCTCCAACTGCAACTCCGTTAGCAAGTTATCATCCCAGCAGCCTCTGTAAAACTGTTTAAGAAGCTGCTTATTTACTTCATGTGGTTCAAGCCCACCTCTGCGCACAGTGTGATTGAGCGCCACCTGCAAACGAAGCAGATAAGCAGAGGGCTTTTCACCGTGATCTTGGAGGGTGTTCATAAAGCGTACAAACAGTTCCTCACCATCTTCGACGGTGCCAAAAGCTGAATCCAGAAGTTTAAGATAGCCTGCAGGAGTGGCTTCTGGCCCAAGAGGGCGAATGACATCAGAAGCGGGAGCAAGGAGACTTTCAAGAATCTTACGAGTTTTTTCCAACTCAGACAAAGAAGCATCTTCCATCAACAAGTCAACGTGAGAATGCCATGTTTCATAGTCAGCTTCGCTGTAAGGTCTGGGCATCTTGCCAGAGAAAGCTCTGAGTCTTAATGTAGAGTGAGCATGTGATGTCTTCTCAACACTCTTGACAACATACTCAACTACTATTTTCTGAACCTCTGGTGGGTTGAGGTCAGTTATGCTCAATATTTGAGGTGTCAAGTTTGGTCTCATGGGGCGGTGGAATGTGCCCTGAATGGGTTCAGGAGGGTGAGGCTGCATAGATACAGTCGTAGTGCTTGACACATGCACACAGCAGTAGATGTACTAAAAAGGAAATAATTACAATCATGATGTTGATTGCTGATGTCAGTATATATATTTTAGAGGAATGTTTTGTTTTTCACCTAAAATGAACTATATTGCTTCAGAAGAGATTGATTGCCTGACTCTTATATATTGTTCTGTTTTTTGTTTGTTTTTGTTGTTTTCAGGTTCAATGGTGCGTGTTCTTCTAATGGCCGCCTTCCCACTGGAGGTTTTGATCCACAGCAATTTAAAAGGTAAACAGCGTTGAAAGTCAGTTCAAATGGTTAGCTAATAGTATTCTAAAAAGCCTACAACTCTGTCACCAGTTTCTGTACCAAAAAGTACCCATAAAAGTATCTCTCAATAGCATATCATTGTAGTTCAAATGTTTAGTTGTATAAATATCAGATTTTTGGAAATCTAAAACTAGTCAAACACTCAAATGTTCATGCTTTTCATAGGAGGACAGATCAAAACGGACATCGGCGCAGAGTGAGGAACTGCCCTTCATAAGGACACTATGACAGCCATATATAGTAAGTGAAGACTTTCTGTGTATCTAAAATTGCATACAGCACAAGTAACTTACTTTGCAACCATTAAAATAGGTTGTAAAGTAAGTTACCAATACAAATAGGTGATGATGCATTGTAGTGGTTGGTCTCAGACAAAGAAGGTCAACAGATTTATGAATGCTGGAGGGTAAGGAGAGACGACCAAAAGGGGTGTTAGCATTACTGTAATGTGAACTGGATAGACTTTCCATCTAGGAAAAAAAAGGGGTAAAATTATGCGTAAAATATATCTGTATTAATATCTGTATCTATATAAACAGAAATATCTGTTTGCTAAATGAAGCCAGCTAACATAAATCATATTTTTATTTTAACTCTGATAAAAGTAATAGAACTGTGACTTTTGTTTGTTACAGTGGCGGTAAGGAAGAGGTTTCCCAATGTGTCCAGAAGGGCTTTGAGGATTGCAGTGAAAGCTGGGGGAACTGAGACTGCTGGAAAAGGAAAAGAAATTACATTTAAAGTATGTTGACTTATGTTCATACAATCACACACACATATACATATACACGCACATATGTGTACACACACACATATATATATATATATATATATATATATATATATATGTGTGTGTGTGTGTGTACACATATGTGTATATGTGTGTCTGTGTTTCTTTCAGAATGTTTAAGTATGTAATGAGAATAAAATTATAAAATGAATATTCCTTGCTTTATTGATATGATATATGTATGTTTTAAACATCAAATAAAGATTTCTTTCAGCTGTTACATGTGAATGTGTTTTCTTAGAAATATATGAAGGGTTAAATTTATATATTTTTGAATGATTTTAAATAAGTTTAAATTGTATTTTGAAATATATTTTATAAATATATTTCAAAATATAATGTGTATATGTGTTAAAACACATTTCAATATATATTATAAATATATTTTTTAAATATATTTCAAAAAAATACAAAAAATGGCCAAAAATATATGTGCTAAAATATATTCCAAAATATATAAATATATTTCAAAATGTATTTTTGCACATATATGTTTTGGCCATTTTTTGTATATTTTGAAATATATTTCAAAATGTATTTTGAAATATATTTTTTTACCGTATGGGATGAAATGCTCCTAAACTAGTTAAATTAAAAGTAAAATGCTCGTGCTGATGAACGAAGTGTTATGCTCTCAAGGGTCGTTTTAATGGGTTAGTGTGCTTGATTAGGGCATTTTTATATAGGTGTGGCTTGTTTCAGTTGACCTCTGAGATGCAGAGATAAAGGTGTGGTGGTGTAAGCAACAGGTGAAAACCTGTTTGGAGGATCGGATGGTCAGTAGAAAGTGTAATGGCAAGATAAAAGGTGAAAAAACCTTTGGTGGCTCCGCCGGACCACTGACATAAGATAAAGGAGACTGTTTGTATTGAAAACTATGGATGTACAGTTGAGATGCTCTTGATGAGGATGACCTCTTCCGCTGACTGTAGGGGGTCTAACTGTAACCCCCCCCCCCCTCCGTCTAACTGTTGCAGAGTTAAGAATCTGAAGTATCAGAGTTTATTTCTAAAGGAATGCCTGCTGTTTGTGGTATTCTGTTTGAAACTATTATCCCCTGTGTGTTTCAGAGCGCTAAAGAAAAAGCAAAATGCTCCTAAAACAGTTAAATCATCTATGTGTGTTTGTGACTAATAGATAATTATAGGACTGTCTGCATTAAAGGAACATTGGGGGTTGTTACAGTGATAGTGTGGCTATGTGTGAATATGTGTTTTTTAGAAGGTGAAAAAAACAAACAAACAAAAAACTTTCTGTTTAAAACTATTAGCCTCTGTGTGTTTCAGAGCACTAAAGAAAAGCAAAATACCCCTAAACTAGTTAAATTAAATCGTCTATGTCTAAATAACAGAACTCTGAGACCTATACAATCCTTTAAAAAAGAGTTTAATTAAAACACATAATGGTTTCATTAAATAAAACGCTATTAAACACATGTAAACACATATAACCCCTGAACTCACAAGCATGTGCAAAGTCCGTTCACGCGCACATGCCCTCACATGAACGCGCGCAGGGGGATAGGGGAGGGGGGATGCGGGTGGGTGGGGGATGCGGGGGGGGGCAAAAAAGCTGCAGGTATATTACTACTAAAGCGCTATATAAATACAGGCCATTTACCATTTACCACCCCATCCTGCCTCACCCCCTTGTGTGTTGTGATATTAGTTTTGTTGTGTTGTTGCCTAACAGAATCTCCATCTTCCTACATCATGTTTTATCACAATATAGAAATGCATCATCACAGAACTGAAGGTCACACAGGACAGGTTTTCTTGTGACGTGTTGTCTCCTGTTTGACGGATATGTGGCATTCCTCAGTGAGGACTCAACCACCTCAAGTACATGCTGGAAAATGCTTTAAGCTGTTTTTGGACCTCAGTACAGAAACAATGAATGTTAATTCTCAACATCTGTTAACACACAGGCGACTAAACTATGAGGTGTGGCTGCAAGTTTATGCAACTAGAAACAGCTTCAATAACCACACCTCATATGACTGAATGAGTGTCAGAGAAAGGCCGGGATCAAACCTGCTCAGCTATATTTTATAAACTGCTGTGTGTGCTGCTGTTCATATGCATATCTCCAAAGAACTCAACAAAAAAAGAAAATCATAAATTTTCACTGCTATGCAGATGGAATGAAGCCTTCAGTTAAATGCAAATTAATGAACCAAATCTGCATCAAACTGATTATTTTCGGCCCTGAAAATCTTAGAAATATGGTATCTAACCAGATTCACTCTGGATGGCATTACCTTGGCCTCCAGTAATTCATGGATGCGCAACATCTCTAAAATTAGAAATATCCTGTCTCAGAGTGATGCTGAAAAACTAGTTCATGCATTTATTACTTCCAGGCTGGACTACTGTAATTCTTTATTATCAGGATGTCCTAAAAACTCGCTGAAAAGCCTTCAGCAAATCCAAAATGCTGCAGCAAGAGTCCTGACAGGGACTAGAAAGAGAGAGCATATTTCTCCTGTTTTGGCTTCCCTTCATTGGCTTCCTGTTAAATCCAGAATTGAATTCAAAATCCTGCTCCTCACATACAAGGTCTTAAATAATCAGGCCCCATCTTATCTTAATGACCTTGTAGTACCATATCACCCTATTAGAGCACTTCGCTCTTGCACTGCAGGCCTACTTGTTGTTCCTAGAGTATTTAAAAGTAGAATGGGAGGCAGAGCCTTCAGTTTCAGGCCCCTCTTCTGTGGAACCAACTTCCAGTTTGGATTCGGGAGACAGACACTATCTCTACTTTCAAGATTAGGCTTAAAACTTTCCTTTTTGCTAAAGCATATAGTTAGGGCTGGACCAGGTGACCCTGAATCCTCCCTTAGTTATGCTGCAATAGACGTAGGCTGCCGGGGATTCCCATGATGCATTGAGTTTTTCCCTTCCAGTCACCTTTCTCACTCACTATGTGCTAATAGACCTCTCTGCATCGAATCATATCTGTTATTAATCTCTGTCTCTCTTCCACAGCATGTCTTTCATCCTGTTTTCCTTCTTTCACCCCAACCGGTCGCAGCAGATGGCCGCCCCTCCCTGAGCCTGGTTCTGCCGGAGGTTTCTTCCTGTTAAAAGGGAGTTTTTCCTTCCCACTGTCGCCAAAGTGCTTGCTCATAGGGGGTCATATGATTGTTGGGTTTTTCTCTGTATTTATTATTGTGCTATCTACTGTACAATATAAAGCGCCTTGAGGCGACTTTTGTTGTGATTTGGCGCTATATAA
>JAQSNX010005558.1:0-32325 GCA_029532605.1 Oreochromis grahami
ATGTTCCTTTTATTCAGCTTGTCATTTTACTTTTCCAATATTTTCACTTAAGTTATTACTATTCTGCTCAATCATAGTATCTCTTCTAAATCATTGTTATTGAGCTATATTGTAGGATTTCTGCTAAATCATAGTATTTCCACTATACTATATTTTCTTTTCTAAATATAGCATTTCTGCTATAGAGTAGTATTTCTGCTATGTTATAATATTTATGCTAAACTGGAGTATTTTTGTTAAAACATAATATTCATATAAAATTAAAATATTCATAGTATATTACAGTGTCTCTGGTAAATCACAGCATTTCTGCTATGTTGTACTGTTTTTCTAAATCATAGTATTCCTGTATTGTTTAAGAATGTTTGGCTAAATATATTCTTTCTGTTATCTTATACAATTTATCCTAAATTCTTGTATTTTTGACAAGTTATCGTGTTTCTGGTAAGTTACAATATTTCTGGTAAGTTCTGCTATGCTATTGTATTTCTGCCAAGTATTATGTTTCCTCTAAGATATTGCAGTTCTGCTAAGTCACTACATTTTAGCAAAGTTCCTTTGCTTCTGCAAAGTTTTTACAATTTCTGCAACTTTTCAGCTTTTTCAGCTAGTTTCAGCTGACAGCTTCAGCGTTCCAGCATCCACACTGCATTTTCGCAGGAAATGCAAATTTTTCTAGTTGGTAATTTTTTCTCTAATGATAAAAATTTTATTTGTGAAGAAGTTCATGAAGTCATTACTAGTTAACGTTAAAGGGATGGTTGGCTCAGTAGAGCTCTGACTGTTTGTCAGCCATTTCCTCTCCAGCTTTCTGCTCTAGACTACGTGTTTGAGAGTCATACCAGGAAATCAAGAAAGAAATCTCCATCAGAACCAGGCTGAGGAAGGAGTGGCCATCTTCTGCGACCGAAGAGATTTGATTGGGCAATACAGGGTTGGTAATGAAAATGAAGGAATGGGCTGCTTTCAGTGCATATAGGGTCCGTACACAGCAGCCCTCCAATTAATCCATTGCTCCAAAAGTGGACTGGTAATCAGTACGCCCGATTACCAGTCCAACCCCTGCTAGGTGGCTTCCAACCCATTGTTTGATGGCATTAGTGCCTGGTGTGGCCAGATAAACCTCGGCTTTAGAATAGAATAGAATAGAATAGCCCTTTTTTGTCCCTCAGTGGGGTAATTCAGGTGTTCCAGCAGCAAAGTGACAGGCAGATCGAGCATGTAGATTCACACTAAAGTAAAGAATAAATGAAAATAAGAAATAAGAGGCTGTACAGTAAATGAGGGGAATTTACAAGATAATGAAAAATATTATACAGTTATTCAAAATAGTTTACTCCGATTCAAAAAACAGATTTAAAGAAATATTCAACTGATTAGGATTTTTTTTTTTAAATGCACAAAATTAGCTGTATACTTGTGCTTACAGAAAACGTAAAAACTGTGCAAATAACAGCAAGGATATAAACAACTTATTGTGTTGTGTTGAGACCAGTGATGGTTACAAAGTCTAAGAGGAGGAAGGACCTGCGATAATGCTACTTTGTACACCTGGGATGCAGCAGACTGTCAGTCAAGGAGCGCTGCAGTTCTGCAACAGCTTCATGCATGGAGTGGGAGACATTATGCCCAGGATGTGGGTCTGTACATATTTGTAAATAGTCCTTGTGGTGACGGGCACGTAGTGAGCACACAGGTGAGCGCTATCATTGATGTCGAGGTTGAGTTCAACTGCTATTCCATGCACCTGCATGGTTTCCTTGTGGTTGTCTTATAGAGTCCCTTTACATATGTAATATGTAGGATGTATCAGAAGGCACCGCAATACAATAGAGAATGGTTTGTTTGGATTGTAACCCAGGTTCTCTGAGTGAAACACTGTGTCTGCAGCAGGTTACTCACAAACCTTTTCAGTCAAGATTAACCAAAGAAATTGCTTCTTACATAATAACAGCATCAACTGGTTTATAGCCACCACAGCTGGAGTGTCTCAAGGAGTATCCATGTGGCCTGTGGGGCCCAGTCCCCATATATATGGAATATGTAGGGTGGAGCGATAGACTCCACCTGAAGAACCCGAGTTTCAATGTCGCCAATCGCTCTACAAATCTCTGTGCCATCCCTCTGCCCTGAATTCAGGGCTGCTCTGAACTACAGCTGATAGATACTACGAAAAGAAATAAACAACCACATTGAACAAACATGCATTAAATCAAGAGAAGAAGTGTGCATCTTTTTTTCTGTTAGAGAAATGTGTCAATATATTATTTTTAGAGTCAATCCAGTGACAGCTTTACTTTATGAATGGACCTGTAAAGTCTTACTACTCTTTTGGTTTTTCTCAACCCAAAGCAAAGTGATGAGAAAAAGATACATTTAAATAAATTACTATGAAAAATAAGTGATTGTAAATTGAAAACTGAATACCTATTCCTGTTCCTAACTGTGACATTAACACCACCTTTCTCAGGTTGACGGTTATCTTTATTGGATATTTACAATATCCCACAGGATTAATGATTCCAATATACTTATCATAAAATGAGTGTAACACTCAACTTCAAACAGTAACAATATAAATTACAGACAAACTCTTTAAACTGAGTGGAGGATTCAGTGAATCACTGTACAACATGGTGGTCATATCAGGATTTTTATTTTAAAGCTGTAGCTCCGTGTTTCTGTGCAAGTGTGTAAAAGCACTTGTTCCATAACACAGTACTAACATGTTAAGAGAAAGCTTGCATTGCACTGGAGCATTTTCTGTAGTGTCTCTGCGCTGTACTGACGAAACACAGGTTCAGTCCATTTGGGTAAATGTAATTACAGGGAGGGATTAAATACTAGTAATGAAAACATAACTTTAATGTAACTGTAAAAATGAATTTAAAAGAATCATTTCAATTTCATTATTTTTCAATCAACTTAATTTTTAAATACAAAAAGAAATATCCAGAAACTCAACATCTTTTTTTAAAAAACTTTTTTTGTTTGTTTGTTTGTGTAAAGCACAAACAAACAAACAAAAACTGTCCTGTTGGTACAAAATAAATATGAACAGTGTTGGGAAGGTTACTTTTAAAATGTATTCCACTACAGAATACAGATTACATGCCCCAAAATGTATTCTGTAACGTATTCCGTTACGTTACTCAATGAGAGTAACGTAACGGAATACTTTGGATTACTTAATATATTATCGTGCTGTTTACAACTACATGAATGTCCTATTGCTGTGATTTATTACTGTTACTGAAGGTACGTAGTACAAAACGTAGTAAAGGGACCTCTGGCTAATACGGTGGGTTCGTGTCAGGCTGGTAGCCGAAAACTAGCTTTACTTTGTTGTCTGGGTCAACTTTGCTTGCCAGAGACAGAGAGAGGCGTTGAAAGGCTCTCCAACAGAACTTATTTTTTCCGGAGGAAAACATGAACACAGTGTACAGTTGAGTCTTAATAGCTTACTTACAGCTGGGCTCGTCAGGCACTCTTCTTGGCTGCAGTGGTTATTATTATATTTACATGCTTCCAGCTCCCGTTTTTGCTCCGTGACAGCTCGGACTTTTCCTTTCTCTCCCTCCCTCGCTCACAGACACATAACGTGTATGGTAGTCCATTCTCCCTGCAGCACGGACTACACTGCCCATCAGGCTACATGCTTTAGAGCCATGCCTGTAGCATTCTGCCTTTTAGCTTAGCACAACAACAACAACAACAAAGCGCTCTCTCACCCAGGAAACAGCAGAGAGAGAGCGTCACCCTGTAACCATGGCAACCGTAACGCTGCCGCCTGGAACAACAGAACACAGCTGTCAAACAAACCCAAATAATTCTGACCCGCGACAATATGAAACAGGAAAGTACCGCAGTGTAATCCATTTATTTCAACAAAGTAACTGTATTCTGAATACCACCTTTTTAAACGGTAACTGTAACGGAATACAGTTACTCATATTTTGTATTCTGAATACGTAACGGCGGTACATGTATTCCGTTACTCCCCAACACTGAATATGAATAATTCTGAATTCAGAACTGGACAAAAAGGTTTATGGAAACAGACGTGATTTTATTTCACATGACTGGTTCATGTGATGAAGTAAATTTATATCTCAGTTTCACGGGTGAGAGCGGAAAATGCGTCACAGAAATATATATTTAAAAATATATATCTGTTGTAAAATATCAAAACAATATTATTGTATCTTAATCATATGGAAATTATAGGCTGATTATTATCCCAGTAAAACTAACACATGTGGGTTTTAAATGCCTTTACGGACGAGCTGCTGTTTCTCTGGATGTACACGGTGACTGTATGTTTGAGTCATTTTTTTGTCATGTCATGTTGAAGTTCAGCTTTACAAAAAATACAGTACAAACGCAATAAAACTGCACAAAGCAGTTTTCAAACATACTCCAGGATATCTGATTAAATAAATAAATTAGCGTTACTTGAGCAGAGGTCTCAGTGGTTGCATCACAGCGTGCGGTCAGCTGCTGAGCGTCTCAGTACTGACGCGCTGCTGCTGCAGGTGGACCAGGCGCGCTGATCTCTACCTCCAGAGGTCATTCTCACTACATTTGCCACTTGTTGCCTAAAGAAAGCGGGCGCTCCAGCATTTATGACGTGTTGCACCTGAAAGAAGACTCCTGATTGGGCTGTTTCGGCAACATGGTTGATAACTCAAGTGTAACTACTAAGTCTGTGTTGGTAAGCGTCCGGACTTTCTGTTCATTTTGTCTTTACACCCAGTTCCGTCCATGTTTTCAGCGCTCACAGAACTTTTCACCTGCGGCTAACATGTGTCGCGTGCTATGCTCTTTATGACAATCTGATATCCGACCACGTGGCTTACTGAAGGAAGCATTTGATGTGATAATATTTACGACCAACCGCTTTTTTCCTTGCAGCAAAGCTGTTTCTCCTCCGGCAGCAGCCTTCCACGCCAAACACCCCATAGCCCGTATCCCGGCGCACAGTCTCACCAGCTCGGCAGCGGCGGCATGAAACTCGAGGCTGTCATGGAAAACCTGCAGCGCCAACAGGCAGCGCGCCTCGCCCTGGAGGAGAAGCTCCGGCAGGCGGAGAAAGAGAAAGAGCTCCGCTGTATGGTAGAGTCCCAGATCCACCAACAAGCTCTGGCTTTCCGCCACTATCAGCTGGCGATGCCAGGCGCCCTCTCCGCCCTAGCTGAAAGCTCACCTCCAGGAGTGACCCCTCCTCACATGGAAGTCCGTATATGCGCCGAAGACGGGAACTCCAACCCCGGTATTTATGTTAAAGACCGGGACGGGGAGGGAGATGACACGGAAGTACAGGATCTCATGGACGAAGACGAGGACGGGGACGATGTTGGGTTAAACCAGTCCTCTCTGCAGGAAGCGTGCGTGTCTCAGCATCTCAGAGTCCCAGCTGTCTTCGCTACCCACGGTCACGCAGACTCTCCATCGTCGCACGCCGCGTCGCAGCAACACGAGTGGACCTATGAGGAGCAGTTCAAACAGGTAAGCCAGCACTGACCCAGTGAACGCATCGCCCTCCTGTCGGAGCTCGCTCTGGCCTCTCTGGAGCTTTCAGTTGTTTGTAAGCGCGACATGTTTTCATTTATTGAAACGAACACACGTTTGATTTATTTTGTATGGAAATAGAAGACTTTAATGCGCGCGCGTGTGTGGTTGTTTGGGCTCGGAACATGTTCTACTCTGTAGTGTAGTACTGCTGTATTGCACGACAGAGCTTTAAACTTCACAGTTTATGCTGTGAAAGCACACGTACCTGCTTTCAGGTGCGTGTGCTTTCACAGAGCACCCGCACCTGCTGAGGTGTTTTACACAGTTTGTTCTGAACCACAGTTGGAAGTAACCCACAGTTTTGGATGGTTACAGGATTTATTACATTTACATTTAGTGACTTTGACATTATGAATAATGAATAATATCCAACCATTTAGCTTGTCAGAAAAAGGCTGCATCAGCACACCTCTAAACAACAGTAAGTGATAGGTTAGATGGGTTTTTAACCACAGTTATACTAAGTCCTCAGATTTTATTAACTGAGTTGATTCTGCAGAATTTATGAAAATAATTTTTAATAAGTAACTAACAAATCAGTTCTTGTTAGATATAAGACATCAGATTGTGCAGAATATTAAAGAGTGTGTATGCAGTTACAGGTGAGTCGTTGTATTTCCCAGTTGCTTCAGACACATCTATACTCTCCCAATCATGGATTGATCGATTGTGGATGTTCCAGGTCATCTTTTGCTTACAATGGATCAACCACAGTTTTCCCTAAATGTGACGTGTACATTACTGACTGCGTTATGCTTCACATTAAAGGACGTATACACTGAAACCAAGAGCGTCTGTATGAAGACAGTTGTGTGTGGAGGACGGTGACCTGACACTCATTATTCAGTTTTTGTTTTCTATGATTTGTTTCTGATCAGCTTTATGGTCCAATGACTACAGATTTTATTTGAATATTTTATTTGTTATAAAGTAATTTATTGTTTTTGTAAATTCATGCATGTGTGGCCACAGCCTGTGTGATCCATGTATGTGTTGTTTCATTATTGTGGAGGTTATTCGTTTGTAATCTTTCAGTTATGGGACAATAAACCGATGGTTGTGTGTGCTGAGCAGACAGAGTGGAGCCAGCATATTCAGTGTGCTCAAAGTTCTGCAAAACAGAACCACAGGCGTTAAATTAATCTTTGAAAATAGGAACAAGATGTGGGATGAATATAACGGAGAAAGGTCAACGTGATCTGAACCAAAAATCCTTCTAATCACTTATATTTGTACTGTTTTACTTTAAATAGTGTTTGGACTTGTTGGATGATATCATACAATAACCATGACCCAAATGTTTAGCACAAACAATGCTGCCGGGCAGCTGTTCAAGCTTATTTTAACTCTTAATTACACAACAGCAGACAACATGAAGGAGAATCTATAGAGTTGAGTCAGAAAAATAAAAGAAATTCCTGAGACACAAGAAGTTGCTGAACAGTGCCGAAATAAAAAGATTTGTGGCAGAAAGAGAGAGATGTCGCACAAAGTTTAGGCAGAAACTCAGACGTGCCAGAAGCTGCACTTTGGAGTATTCCCGTCTGGGTCCCACACAAAAGTTCTGGGATTTCCCCGTCTGGAAGCTGGGTCGAGTCACTGCCACACTGTTACAAAACAGAAAGAAAATCACATGACACGCTGGGCTTTCTCTTCTAAATGCTCACACAGTATTTAACAGTGTGTTGCCTTAGAATTAGTATCAGTTGAAAAAAATGTGAGATATGATTTTTTTGCCTGGTGGTCCTGTCATAATCCTAAAACTTGTGTTGTTTGCAACAACTACAATTTTATATGTGTTAATATAAACACAAGCTTCTAAAGTAGTACTGTGTTACTGCACTGAAGTCAGTCATGAATTTACCGTCACACTTCTGCACGCTGACACAAACAGAACAAAACATTTCTTCCTTTGGCTACAACCAGGTGATGTCAGGTCATGTGCTCAGAGGTGGAACATGATGGAGTACAGCTTTGGAGGAGTGTACGTTTATCGTGCAAAAGCATCAGCACGGACACACAAATCGAGTCAAGAAGTGAGAATGCTGTTAAAGCCGGGTGGGTGCCGATCGCAGCCCAGCAGGTAACAGCAGCAGCGGTGAGCAGTCAGACTCTCGTTTCCATCTTTGCTGAGAGGAAGAGCTCATCATCAGTAAAGTGTTGCTGTGTGCAGCTGTAGCCTAATGTCAACCAGTGATTATGTCACAGTGCATTTTCACATCATTATACAGAGTGGAGTCAAAGTACTCTAACAACCATCTCTGTCAAGCATATAACTCACTGCATTAATTCTGACATATTATGTTTGGAGACATTTGACTTTATGAGACAGTGGACGGGAAAGTGTGCAGTGCGACAGTGGGAGAAGGCATACAGTGAAGAGTGGGCTTAGCCATGAGTTACTCTGGCTCAAAAGGCTGCATTATTTCAATAAAAATAACAAGTAAAGAGTAATCATTACTTTTTGTATTACACATGAAAAAAATCAATAGATTACTGTTTTTGTATGTGTAATACAAAAATTGTTTATTTTTTAAAATATTTGAATTATTTGGTTTCAAATAGACTCCTCACAGCATTACACACATTATAGAGATGTTAAAAACACTCCTTTTGTTCTGAAAAAGTAACTTATGATGATGACTGAACCAGCAGAGCATATTTTCCTGTAGTTTCTTTGAATCTAATTCTAGTGCTGAGGGGCGCCTAAAACCTAAATTAAAATGATTAAAAACCTAAAGACCTAAAGAAGAAACACGTACGCAGTGCACTCGAAAACCAAAACTTCACAGGATGCTGCAGGATGCTCCGTAAGATAAAAACCATATTTCCCAGTTTACTTGGGTCTGGAGTTTTGTGGCACGTGCACCAGCGGAGGACAAAAAGCTTGTGTTGAAGTTTTGTCCATTTTGTTTCTCGGTGCATCTCTGGAATACATTTATAAAAATCTTTGTGTTTATTTGTGTATTCATCATAATATGTAATGCGTTTAAAAATCATTTGTTTACTGTTCGGGACTTGTTTTAATATCTGATTTAGTAAACTGATCATTGATTTTTTCACAATACATCAGATAAATGTTTAATCTAATGTATCAGACGCTGAATATTGACGTTCTGGTTTTATTGTCTTTTTCTTCCTCATGTCCACAAATTCGACCACTATGCATTTTGCTATAGACAGACTGCTGTTGGTAAAACAGTAAGAAGTATTCATCTGATCTGGGGAAGCTTTCCTTTGTTTTTGTATCTTAGAATTAAAAACATGTATGAAGTACATTTTCTGCATGTTTCCTCTTCCAGCTGCATTAAAGCTTACATTGTGAAGAGTTGGTGTGACATTTTTGTTACAGATTTATTTGACCACAGCAAAAATTGATTTATTCTTACCTGTTTGACCAAATTTCATTTGTATTATATGAAAGCAGTGACAAAGTTAGTTTGAACTAAACAAAAAAGAAACTTGTCTGCTGTTGTGAGTATAGATCTCTATGTAACTCAGTTTGTGCTGCACTTTTATCTAAAGTAATAAGGAAGGAAACGATAAAATGCAACACAATTTTTTCTCCTTTCTTTTAAAACTCTCATGCTCAAAATATTTACATGTACAAAAAGCATTAATTTAATTAGGAATTACAAGTGAATAATGACTATGTATTACTTAATGCTTGGAGAAGTCCTCTTCGGGTTGTTGTTTAAAAATAAATAAATAAATGAATAAATAAACAGCTGTAGGGTGGTGGTTGTAGAACGAGCTCCATCTGTAGTTGTATATAATTTCAATCCCCTCTTCCTGGCATTTAAATCAACCATAAAACTGTCCATCTTCTGACCATTTCTTAATGTGAATAAAACCTTTAAGTCACAATTCATAAAAACAGCCATGATGAAAAAATAAGTATTCCTTCTTTACAATGACGACATGATTTTTGAAAAGAACTTACTAAATATATCCTTTCTGTTTACAATTACTGTATTTTGTTTCTCACCATATTTTTTCCAGTTTTTTCACTTATTTGAATATAAACAGTCTTATAGTATTTAACATAATATTTAGCATATTTTTTAGTATACACAATACACATTCGGTGGCCTCAGAATCTCATCTCTGCTTTTTGCGGATGATGTGGTTCTGTTGGCTTCATCGGGTGGGGGCCTCCAGCTCGCACTGGAGCGGTTCGCAGCAGAGTATGAAGCAGCGGGAATGAGGATCAGCACCTCCAAATCTGAGGCCATGGTCCTCAGCCGGAAAAGGGTGGAGTGCCCACTCCGGGTCGGGGATGAGTTCCTGCCCCAAGTGGAGGAGTTCAAGTATCTCGGGGTCTTGTTCGCGAGTGATGGGAGAAGGGAGCCGGAGATCGACAGACGGATTGGTGCTGCGGCTGCAGTGATGCGGACGCTGCACCGGTCCGTCGTGGTGAAGAGGGAGCTGAGTAAAAGCGAAGCTCTCAATTTACCGGTCGATCTACGTCCCGACCCTCACCTATGGCCACGAGCTGTGGGTAGTGACCGAAAGAACGAGATCGCGGATACAAGCGGCAGAAATGAGCTTCCTCCGAAGGGTGGCTGGCCTCTCCCTTAGAGATAGGGTGAGAAGTTCGGCCATCCGGGAGGGGCTCAGAGTAGAGCCGCTGCTCCTCCACATCGAAAGGAGCCAGTTGAGGTGGTTCGGGCATCTGACAAGGATGCCCCCTGGGCGCCTCCTGGGTGAGGTGTCCGGGCATGTCCCACCGGGAGGAGGCCCCGGGCAGACCCAGGACGCGCTGGAGAGATTATATCTCTCGGCTGGCCTGGGAACGCCTTGGTATTCCCCGGATGAGCTGGAGGAGGTGGCTGGGGAGAGGGAGGTCTGGGCTTCTCTGCTTATGCTGCTGCCCCCGCGACCCGGCCTCGGATAAAGCGGATGAGGATGGATGGATGGATGGACAATACACATATGTTAGGGTTTTGAGCTTTTTGTAAGTTGGTGAGTTATTTTGGGTTGAAGCAGGGATTTATGTCTATTTTTATAGTCCCTAAAGTCCCTTGAAATGTTCAGTTTTGCTTCCTCTTTTCTCGTTAGTTAGACTCTGTTCAGCTGTGTTTTCCCAGTTTTACTTTATTTTGAGGTGTTCGATCTATATTTAAGTTCATTAGGTTATTTAAGCTCATTTCTACTATACCTAAATTGCCGTTATAGTTCAGTGTTTTTTAGATTCCCCTTGTGTTTTCTACCCCTGTGTTCAAATTTCCCTCACCCTTTATGTGTTTCATGTCTGCATGTCTTACGTTGTCAACTTCGTGTTTTCATGTCTGCGTTCCACGGTGTTTCCTGTTTTACTGTGAAAGCTTCTGTCCGTGTGTTTAGTTTTGCTTCCTCTTGTCTCGTTAGGTCTGATTTGTCCCAGCTGTGTTCCCACCTGTTCCCCATCCTCTCATTATCTTTCTGTGTACTTAAGTCCTCTGTCCTCCTTTGTTCAGTGGCAGGTTGTCTGTTGTTCCTCGTCATGTTTCCATGCCTCCATGTTGCCAGGATTTCCCATGTTCAGGTTTTTTTTTTTTTAAATCACATTCAAGGTCTTGTTCTTTGTCTTTTTTATTTAGCGTGTAGTTTTCCCAGTTTAGTTCTACTTAGGTTCTCTCCATTGTGCAACTCCATCTTGTTTTTGTACCCTTTTTTCATCAGCCTTATAAAACAACTCGCCTTTTGTTAATATTCAAGTTGTGTTCCATGTTCCTTTGTGTCTGCATTTTGGGTCCACTCTTCACAATTCATACAGTCTGCCTCGGCACACTGTGACACCACCAGCTTACCACACAGCCAAACAGTGACAGAACAACATGGCCCTTTAAACTCAAAGCTGTTGGAGTACAGGCAGGAACTGAACAGACTGCTCAAGATCTCCAGCTGCATTCACAGGACCACAGGTATAAGGATGATTTCTCTTGGACTGGCAATTATGGATATTCTTAGCAAGAACTCTTCCGGTTTTCCAGTCTCCATTCTGTCCTGGTCTTCAGTTGCTTTGAAGGAGTCAATACAGGGCCATGAGTTTGCTCTGTCACTCACCTCGACTTCACTGCCATAGTGGACCAGGCCTTCCATGCTGGTCTCCTGGTCAGCCTCCCTGCTCACCAGCTCCTCTATGGCAGTCATTCTCAAACTGTGGTACGCGGGAAGTCTTCAGGATTTTATTTATTTTTTTAAGATTATAGAACTATTTAAAATATACATACATTAAAAATTCTTTACCACAAGGTCACTGAAATTGAGTTTAACACTAGATTTACTATCCTGCGCAAATTTGTGTAACTTCCCTAAACCCAACACCCCCTAGAATTACTGGGTTTTTTATTTTCTGGTGCAAGTCCCGAGGTGTTAAGCACCCCTGCTGAGATTTTCACAGGTCGTCAGCTCGTTTCTCCTCCAGCTTTTGTTGTGCAAACCACCCATTATCCTTGAGGCCTGGCACATTTGCATTTGCTCACTCAGAGTTGCTCAGATCCAAGTCAGGCCAAACCTCTGTGTTACAACTTTCAGAAATGCCTGC
Source organism: Oreochromis grahami (assembly GCA_029532605.1). Taxonomy (NCBI): domain Eukaryota; kingdom Metazoa; phylum Chordata; class Actinopteri; order Cichliformes; family Cichlidae; genus Oreochromis; species Oreochromis grahami. Next base: position 12,104 of record JAQSNX010005558.1, read on the forward strand.
CGTACCTATACAAAATATCCCACACATTGACTGACCTGCAAATATAAAAGACACACATTCACACCTTCCTTGACTCTCAGCACAGATCTTGCATTGTTCCATTGTCACTGTGTATGTGAGGAAGTGGCATTGCTTGACTACAGCACAGTGCTGTGCATAAAAGCAGACCGACCCAGGTGGGAGAATCATTTCTTGTTCGCATTTCTGAGAACGCACATCAGGATGGCCTCCGTATCACTGCCACGCGGGAAGAACCTCTCCGCGCAACAGGCTTTGGCCTTGCTTCAGGAAATGGATGAAGCAGATTCTGATGGAGGAGAGGTTTCATTTGTCCAGCAGGCCACTGATACCTCCTCAGAAGAATCTGAAAAGGAGACGGAACAAGAAGCCAACATGCCTCCACAGAAGAGGCCCCGTGGTACTGGGAAGCCCAGCCAGAACCACAAGGCAAAAGACGGCACTGTGTGGGTTGAGGAGGACATTGGAATGCCCAGTGCAGTAGCAAATCGTTCGTGCTTCACTTCACTGTCCATTCACACAGTATATCGCAACCAAGCCAGACAAATTTGGGATCAAGTTCTGGATGGCCACGGATTTAGACACCAAATATGTCTGCAGTGCATCTCCTTACTTGGGAAAGGATCCCAGTCGTCAGAAGGGAGAGAGGCTGGCAGAGAACGTGGTCATGAAACTGATGGAGCCGTTTTTGGATGATGGAAGAAATGTCACAACGGACAATTTCTTTACTTCACTGTGACTGTCGCACAGACTGCTGCAGCGCAAAACAACATTACTGGGCACGGTGAATAAAGTCCAGTGTGAACTTCCTCAACTTGCAAAAGATACTGCAAAGTTAAGTTCCATGCACCAAGACGTGACGATCGGTGACGGCAGAAAGAGCAGCGTTATCAACTGTCTGTATCCTCCTCTTGTTAATCTTTACGTTTTGTGTATTTGTTTTATGTTTCATGTTATTATCAGAGTGGGTATAATGGCAGAGTGGACAAGGTGGTGAAGGCTAGGTTGGCGAGAGACAGGAAAAGAGGAAGGAGCAATAGAAAAAGACGCGTGACAGAAAGAGAAAGGAAGGGGGTGGTGGAGGGACAAAAGTCTAGGAGGAAGCCATCAGACATGCTGGGTCTCCAAATGATGCATCTGTAACAAAACACACTAAAAAAACAGGAGTGCTGAAACCTGAAGCCACACATCTCTGTGACAACTTTGCGTCCACTCCAGCAGAGGGATTTGCGAGGCCCCGGATGGAGCGCTCACAGTCAAATTACGGGAGTGCCAGAGAACCAGAGGGAGCTGGAAGTCGAAGAATCCCCAGGACCTCGAGAGATCTGCCTGACAACCACAGTATCCCTCACCACATGGCAGAGAGGTCCAAACCACCCCGGACCTCAGCCCCAAGGGACCAGGCCAGTAACCACGCCAAAATAAGACTTTGCCCTCATCTATGAGAGGAGATAGGTTGGAGAAGAGAATGGGCACATCCAGACCTGAAGATGCACTTATCTGTTTCGTGTTGATATTGATAGTCCAACAGGAAAGTAGTACCCCTTGGAGATTTCAGTCCCCCAGGAACAGAGTGTCAAAGTTATAATCCACAGGAATACAATGGTAATCCAAGTCCTCTTAAATTTCTAATCTAACACGGCGAACACGAGCAGAGAAAAAGCCAGAAATTACAAAACCGCTTTGTAAGTCCACAGTTTGGGCAGCGATTGATCCCTCTGGCATTTCTGCAGCAGTTTCCAACTGTGAACCTTCTGAACCACTCATCTCACAGAAGACAAAGGCAGCAATCTCTTATCTGTTCTGCACAACACTTTTATAGCTGGTCATCCTTTGTCCCTTGGCCATCTCACTCTTTCATTTTGGGCATCACATCTTCTAAGATAACATCTGGTTACATAGAAATACTTTCTCTCACTTTTTTCCTTCAAATCTCTGTCAATCATAGTATACTCGGTATTATTTCTTTTTATTAAATCCTACATTATTGTCAGACATTCTCTGAATCTTTGCTTAACCATTCTGACCAAGAACTAAAAGCAGGCAAGATTTGGGCTGTATGCCCTGTTTGCATTCCTCGCTGGTACAACCAACCCAGTACAGATGACACAGGCCAAATCACAGCAAAAGGTCAGGACGTTAGATACTGGAACCTTACCATATGGACCAGCCTCATACTTTGTCTTTCATTAAGAATAAAGATGACTTACTATTAGCAAAAGCACAAATAGATAAACTCTTAAGATGTTAAGACCTCTAACCCTCTCTCAGATGTATGCTCATCTCTTTCTTTCCCCTCTTCCTCAACAATACACATAAAACTGTATTATTGGAAAACTGTGCATAAAATATCAAAAGTAAAATTAATAATTAGATTTAGATAGAATTAAATGGACTGGTTCATATACAGCACTCTTCTACTCTGAGTACTCAAAGTGCTTTACACAACTTGCCTCATCCACCCAAACAGTTTTTCCTACGCTCTTTCTCTCTGACATTCAAACTCCGATGGACGAATCGCAGAGTGACTTGGCGTTCATATCTTTCCCGAGGATATTTGGCATGCAGAAATGTTCCTCATCAGCATTAAATGGATTAATATTACTGCTGCTTATGTTTAAGGTTGAGCTCATTTTAAATAATTTATTCGATTTAATGTCCAACAATGTCCGTGTTCTATAAATCATGGTTCTTATAAAACACGTTTCTACTCTACATGAAAACTCAAAGTGTTTATAGAACATTCATTCACACCACCACCTTTATCTAGGCCTCAGTGTTCTCTGTCTAACAGCTACACTCTGATGTATTTGTATGATTGGGAGAGCTACTTCAGGTTCAGGATCTTACTCAAAGATCCTTTGGCATGCAGACTGAAGCAGCAGCCAGGGATCGAACCACCAAGTTTCCCATGATTACAGTAGATGCTCTACCATTCAGGCTACAGTCACCCATAAGCTGAGAAACACAGGACTACATCTTGACTCTGTAAAAGTATCTTAAAACATATTAGTAGCAAAAACAAAATATCAGATGAATCAGACAAAGACTTGAGCAGCATTTGACATGGTTAACTGTTAATATCAACACCCGGTCAAACTTATTAGACCTTCTCATAGATGCTAATCTGACAGCACTGGTGATGCTTGCACCAGGTAGACTTGCCTGTTTTGTTAGATCAGATATGGCTTGTGTCCCTGCTTCATCAGAGCTCTTCTTGCTAATCTATTAAATGAGCAATTAACAACTTCTTCACGCTTCTCTACATCATACATGGTGGCCAAGGTGGTTAGCAAGAGGAAAGGCTGTTATGATGATAAATCACTGAAGCCTGTTTACTTGCTATTGCTAGCTGTTTCCACACGAAGCGCAGATGGTAACTGAGCTCAGAGCAGTGATAGCACAGTGAGCAGCAGCCTGCAGATGATGGCAGTAATGTAAAAAACGTGGATGCAAGCAAGTGGAGAGCTTTATGCTTTCCCAGATAAAAGTTTTAGAACTTAGAACTTTTATTGTCGTTATACAGTTGCTTGCACAATGAAATTAGGTGGCAAGACCACAAAGGTGTGAAAGGAAAAAAAACAATATACAAGAAAAGAAGAAGAACAGTATAAGAACACTATGTACACTATATACACAATGGGTTCTGATGACCCTCTGGAGTCTCTTCTTATCGGTTGTTGTGCAACCAGCGTACCACATGTGGATGTCGTGCACCAGCACACTCTTGATTGTGGCTCGATAGAAGGACACTAGTAGGTCAGTCTGCAACCTGTTCCATCTCAGAACCCTCAGGAAATGGGCTCCAGGTGGGTCCACTGGAGACCCAAGACCCAAGAGTTCTGACAACAGTGCTGTTATCAGGGGAGAATTTTGATTGTTCTCCCATTTAAGATACAGTAGTATTTTTAATGGTTATACAAAACAAACAAACAACAACAAACACCAGATGCATTGGCTGAATTGTTAGATAAATAGTTTTATATAATTTTATTGTTTTCAAAATTTGTACATGAGTTTTAAAATGTACAATTTCTATTTACATTTCAAGTTATGAAAACCATTCCCTAAACATGTTTGTGGTTTTTACAGTAAAACAAATATAACTACGACTAGGATTTTATGTTTGTGTGTGATTTTTACTGCACAGGCTATACAGTACATAGAATCAAAATTCATATGTGTTATGTAACTGAAATGTTTAATTATATGGGCTACAAAAGATAATGAAGTTATAGACTATATTTATATGAAACGTGTATATTTACTGCATTTGAACCATATGTAGCACCTGCAGATGTGTTTTAAAAAAGACTTTAATTTTGCCACCCCATTTGATTTTCATGCCACCCTTAGAAAATTTCTCTAGCTCCACCCCTGCACTCGACTATTAGAGCAGAATAATGCACCGTGCCACGAAGCAAAAATGGTTTTAGAATGTTTGAGGCGCACAACGCAAGGCCGACTGTAAGACCAGTCGGAGCGGGTATGCTCCATTTTGTGTAACTATTTTTAAATCCCTGTAAAACTGCAACCACATAAGCTAGCGCAATAATTTTTTTTGCACATGAAACCAGAGCAGTTGTACTTAGATCTTATGCCATTTGTTTGTCCTAAGTCACAGTTTCCTTCCACATATAGCTTTGCAAAAATTGCATAAAAAGCACTTGCAGCAAAAAACATAATATTTCAGAAACAGGCTTTGCTGATCTGATCGGTTCATAGCACTTCCTACATTGGAATAGACGTCAGCACAAACTATCGCATGTCCACCATTACCTGTCCGAAACCAGAAGTTTCCGCGGAAAATGTAGTTTTTTACCTTCAGGGCCTTATAGACCTATACTGTTGTTTTTAAGTCATGTTAAACCTCTGAGATTTCTCTAACTAGAAATATATGTAAAAAAAAACAAAAACAAAAGCTATTTTCAATTTTTTTGTAGTATATTGCACTTTTTTGCAATTTAGGCAGTTACTATGGACTTAATGCATACATATTATTAAAATTTGGGCTACAACAGTTGTATTGATGTGTAGCAGCTTGAAATGCTCCCCAAAATGGCACTACAGCATGTAAAAATATAAAGATACGCTCTGGCAGACTTGGTTCTATGATAGGTCTTAAAGGGTTAAAGACACTGCGCAGAAGAAAGAAAGCAGACCTTGGAATCAGTTTAATGTGCACATAGAGGACACATCCTGGTCAAAAACAACTACAAGATTCCTCACAGTGTTACTGGAGGACCAACTGATGTCATCCAGAGTAAACATCTGGTTAGACACCAGCTCTCTAATGTTTGTAGAGTGAAGTACAATAACATGAGTTTTATCTGAATTTAGAAATAATAAGAATAACTTTGTTAATCTCAAAGTGAAGTTAACATGGCCCATCTGCTATTTGTATGAGAATCAGCTAGCCTGATGGCTGTGGGTGGCAGTGATTTTGTGTGTCTCTGTTTTACAACAAAGACAGAGTAGTAATCCAGTACTGATAGTTTTTTGTTTTCATGAAGATCTTTCCACCACCTCTCCCAGTGAGTCCAGTCTGGCTCCAGTCACAGAGCTAGTTTGTCCAGTTCCCTGATGCTGCCTTCCCAGTGGACTGCAGCACAGAGCAGCACACTGATAACAGAGAGGCCGTCTGCTGCAATGCACCGCAAAAGTCAAGAGATCTTAGTTTCCTTAACAGAAAGAGGCGACTTTGCCCCCGTATAGTTCGTCTGTATTCAGGAACTAGTTTACTTTGTTATCTAAGCATAGTCTAGTTTGTGATTATTTTAGTAATGGAGTATTCTATTATTCCATCAATTAATTGAGTAATTGGATAAGACATACTTTTGCCTCATTAATGAGGCATAATAAATATTCAAAATAGAAAAAAAACGGGTGTTTGAAAATGAACTGCTCATTGGATCATGTTTGAATAATATGTACCATCATTTGTCAAAAAACAGCATCTGGTATCTAATGCCATACGAAAAATTAAAACCATTTAAATACAAAAGTAAATAAATGGTACCAAGTGCAGTAATGTCAAATAAAATAAAACAAAACTGGCTGTTCTCTGTCTCCTTGGACGGCTTTCTTCCATTAGTAGGAAGCAGAAATACGTGTGTGTGTGTGTGTGTGCCTTTAAAAGAGTACATGGTGGCTGTAATGGAGGAAAGCAAGCATATCAGCATTATGGAGTTTGCTCTGTGCTTTCATGCAGAACATTTATCTGCTGTAAACAGCGACGATGATGATGTTAATAATTATTGTTAATAATGATTCACTGACCAGTCATTTATAAATACTGCTAACATTTCATTAATATAATGTTTGATATTTTTTAACTTTAAATCTGAAAAATAATGTTACAAAAGCCTTGAAATAAATATGGTCTAGTACACAAGAGGCCCAATTTAAATATTGTGTCAGGCTGAGTTAACAGTGCCTCATTTAAAAATAGCCTTACTTATGTAGCTCTACTTTCTTACTGTGTAAAACAAAGAGCGGTGGATGGAGCAGCTGCGAGGTTTACTTCTCTTCACGTCAGTTTGTTGATCAGGTGGTTTAAAGAAGGACTCCAGTTAGCCTTTTCCCAGTAAAGCTTTTAATGGTGATTATGGGAATGGTGCTGCTGTTATGGACACTAGAAAAAAAAAGAAGCTGTGGTGCAGAAGCACACTTGTGGAGGAGATGATGGAGTTGCATGATTCCCACATTGGAGGAAAATTAGGAGAGGAGGAGAAGCAGCAGCAGTGGGAGTGGGTGTGACCATGGAATCAGATGTATTAAAGAACTGGTTGAGCTCATCAGCTCTTTGCACATCAAACAACAGTGGCTGTCTTTTCCTTTTATTGTAGCCAGAAATGGGATTGATTCCTCCCCACTCCACACTTTCAATCCGTTCTGCAGCTCATGTTGTACCTGTTTGAGCCGTTCTGTCACCATCTCTAAAAGCTACATTTCTCTGGTTGAGGATGTTCTTTATGTCACTTGGGGTACAGTCTTAGGTATGACGGTGTCCTACAGAAGTTGATGTGCAGTAAAAGAACATGTCTGTACTCTTCTTACTGTCCATACAGTCCAATCTGTGCATTTAAAGCAGGGCCTTAGAGCTTTCAGTGGCATCAGGTGTCCGTTTTTGGACTGTAAGTTTATTTGCAGGCTGTCTCTGAAGACAGGGTTTTAACACGTCTGCAGAAAAAACGAGTTGTGGTCTGACCTTCTCAGTGGTGCTATGTCAGTAGCTCTGTAAGCATCTTTGACATTGACGAGTCAGCTATTTTATTTTCTCTGGCAGGGCAGACAACCAATCGTGTGAACCCAGTCAGGTGGGAGAGAGGGAAATGTGATTGCAGTCTCCTGATATTATGAAGAGTGAACTGGATGACATGGGATTTTGGCTGTTTCCTTGGGTGGAATGTACACAGTTATTGTTCTAATATGACTGAATTCTCATAACAACTGCCAATACGTCAGTACATGTTCTTTTTCTACCTTTACGGAGGGCTTTTCATAGAGCAGCAAACAACGTTTCCAGGTTAAATGAAGATTTAATTTGCTCTCCTGCTTATTTACTATCTGTTTTTATCTGTTTATACCAGGGAGTCAAGTATTTCTTATCTGAGGCTTTCTTTTTTCAAGAACCCACAGTATCTATAGTCACACAGTGAAGATGTAATGCTGTTATTAAGATATTCACCCTCTGTGGAAGCAGAGCTCAGTGCACGGTGTTGGCACATGGCACTGAAGAAGGTAACACTGGAGAAATGACACATTTAAACTTAGTTCCCCACTGCTCTGTAATCCATTATGGTGAATTTTATTAAAAATGATCAGACAAAATGGGGTCTTCAGAGAGTGCAGAGTGGTGGGTGGGTTGTTTTGCATTTTGAGAAAAGCAAATTGAGTCTAAAAGTAGATTAAATGTGGTCGACCACAGGCGCCATTGTTACCAGCCCCGCTTAAGTGTTAGAGGCTTGAGTTAGGATAGGTTGGTTATTAATTATGCTTTGGACTTCACAAATGAGACTTTGGAGAATGTCGTCTTTGAGTGTCATCTAGTACAGTTAAGGTATTCCTTCCTGTGAATGAGCAAATCAAGACCCTGTTAAAGTCTTTGGTGAAGATTTAGATATTTTTCTTCAAATTGTTATATATGGTGTGAATGTTTGTGTGTGTGTCCAGCACTGTTTAGCTCAGTATTCAGGATGGATGGTTGACAGTATGACAGTCTAAGGAGCGAGGAAAGAAAAAGCATCTGGACTTCTTTGAGTTGCTTGAAGACGTTTCACCTCTCATCCGAGAAGCTTCTTCAGTTCAACTGAAGAAGCTTCAATAAATCTCACTAATTCAATTCAATTTTATTTATATAGCGCCAAATCACAACAAAAGTCGCCTCAAGGTGCTTTATATTGTACAGTAGATAGCACAATAATAAATACAGAGAAAAACCCAACAATCACATGACCCCCTATGAGCAAGCACTTTGGCGACAGTGGGAAGGAAAAACTCCCTTTTAACAGGAAGAAACCTCCGGCAGAACCAGGCGGTTGAGGTGAGAGAAGTAAATAAATAGGGCAAAACATTAGAAATAATAGAAACACAGGAAGAATACATGGACTGGTACTAGCGCTTTTCTACTCTCCCGGAGTACCAAAGCGCTTATACAACATGCCACATTCACCCATTCACACCCACTTATACAAGTAAAGTCAAGTGCAACTAATAATCATTCACACACATTCACAATGAAATAGGGCAAAACTTGCCCAAGGAAATAATAGAAACACAGTAGCTGATCTGCTCTACCAAGAGCCACCCACACAGCCTCAGTTAAATATATTTAAACATAACAGAAAAACCTGACATATTGTTTAGTGTAGATCTGGGACTTGTAGAGCTGGAAGTTGTTTATGCCATAAATAATAACTTGTTCTTGTGCAGGCATCTTTTTTATTGACGGTGCATGTTAAACCCATGAGATACACTCACTGTGTTCAGGATGAATCAGAATTTCTTGATGGAGCTGTCCTCACTGTTCAAGAGGCATCACCATCTGTAAATGATTAATGAATGTTGAACAAATGATTTTGTAATTTTGTTCTTTCTTTTTTTCAGTTATACGAACTGGATGATGATGAAAAACGCAAAGAGTTTCTCGATGACCTTTTCAGTTTCATGCAGAAACGGGGTAAGTAGAACATTCTTTGATATGTCAGTTGTGGCTTCCTGGGAGTAAGAGACGTGGCCCTCACAGTCACATTAACACTTGGGGATCTATAAACAGCTTTATTGTGCTAATGTTATAGTTCCACTTACTCATAGCAGAAGTCATTCTGTGTATTGCAGATTGGGACTATTTTCCAGATAAATGACTTTTAAAGCCAAACAGGAAATGAAATCCCTCAGAAAGATCGTGTTTGGTTTGTCATATTAAACCAGACAAGGCCTATTAAACTATTTGTCTGCACAAGTTTCCTAATGTCACCAGTAGTGTTAGCAGCTAAGATGGCAAAGCTGTTCTCACAGAACACAGCTCATGGGGATAGGTGCGGGCATGTCTCCTCTTCAGCCCGGCAGCCAAGCACTCTCTCTCATAACCCTGTCCCATGCAGGGTAGACTGGTCCCCTGATTTCCTTCCTTTCAAAGGGGTCGTCTGCTGTTTGTGTGGCCCCTTAAACAGAGCCAGTTTGCCTTGAGAGTCCCTACCAGGGAGCAAAAGCCCCAAACGACATGGAGAGAAGTCCATCATCTAACAGAGAATAAAAAGCTTAATCAGTTACAATGACTGTCAGTTTTAGAAACACAGGGTTAGCGCACCTTGTGTTTATTATTGTAAACACAATGCACGTGTAGGTATTTATGTGCTCTTCTGGATGTCCTTACCTAACAATGCAAGAATGGAAAAATAGATATTTTGTTGAGTTCATACATATTCCATAATAATAGCACATAATGGTCTATTTTTATGTGTTGTGATTTAAATCAGCTTCATTATTTCCCAGTTTGACCACAGTAGATTCTGCTGTTTGGTTTCGTGTAATCATTATGGTAAATAAATGACTACAGAACAAAAAGTATAAAATTATAATTATAATCTTCCTCAAGTAAAAGTCCTCTTTGATCAGAGTCTGGTTGTATGCTGAGACAGCTGCAGAGCAGCCTTAGATGGAGTAATGATGTAGTTGGCTGGTCACTTGGGCTTAGTGATAGTATGGATTGTTGTGGAGCGTTCAATTAGAATTGATTTTCGACTTAGTGTAGGGAGATATTGTCAGTGCAGAGCAGATCAGCAGCAGCTTGTTTGCACTGCTTGTTTGTGACAACTTTGATCACAGTGGACTGCTTCAAATGTCCCAGTCAGTATTTCTTGAAAACAACATTGTCATTCTGTACTGACAAATAAATGTCACTCAGACAGCCTCGTTAACCATATTAATGGAAAGTGTCAAACATAGCTGCATGCTTCTTTAGTATTCTCACCCATATTAATACTTGTTCCAGAGGTTACTTTGTAAACTATCATAGCATGTTTTAGTTGTTTTTGATTTGGGACCACTTCCAATGACTCGAGTGTGCTATTTTCATAATTTAAATACTTCTCTTGGTGGTGTAAAAAGTGTTTACCCCCCTCCTGATTTCCTATTTTTAGTATATTTTTCACACGTAAATGTTTCTGATAATCAAACAAATTTAAACATTAATGTATTAATTTTGTAACATAAATTAACTGTGGTGTACAGTCACACATCTTTGGAAAGCTGAGTTCAAGTTCTCTAGCCACACCCAGCCCTGAGTACTGTCGCACCTGTTCTCAGTCAAGAAATGGCTTAAATAGGACCTGCCTGACAAAGTGGAGTAGACCAAAAGATCCAGACATCATGCTGTGATCCACGAAGTTTAGGAACAACCAGAAACTAAGTAACTGAGATCTATCAGTCTGGAAAATGTTATAATGCTGTTTCTAAAGCTGTGGGACTCCAGTGAGTCACGGTGAGACCCATCATGGCAAAAACACACAACAGTGTTGAACCTTCCCAGGAGTGGCTGACTGACCAAAATTACTCCAAGAGTGCAGTGACGACTCACAAAAGACCAACATCCAGAGAACTACAGGCCTCACTTGCCTCCGCTAAGGTCAGTGTTCATAACTCCACCATAAGAAAGAGACTGGGCAACTATGGCCTGAACATAGAGGTGTGTCTCAGGTTTGCCAGAAAACAAAACTGTTGGGAAATACTCTGTGGACCGACGAGATAAAGGTTGAACTTTGTGGAAAGGTGTGTGTCCTGTTACATCTAATGCAAAAGTAACACCGTTTGGCTTCATCCAGTTCTTACATCCAGCTGTGATGTTGAGCACATCCAAGTCTCAGACCATGATTCTCAACGGCAAAATTATGGACTACACATAAACTGGAAGTGAAAGTCGATATACGTTCCTGTCATCACAAACTGTGGGTCATGATTAAAACAATGAGATGGAGGCTAGCGGTGGTTTGGGCATCTTGGCCACAATGCCCCCTGAGCACCTCCTAAGTAAAGTGTTTCTGAACTGAACATGTAAAGTACAAACAGAGTCCCAGTGTGTGTTTTTTTTAAAAAAGGGGAAAAAAATCATACAGAAATGAGAAATATCTTGTTTTGGTCTCAATTTTGCCCCAAGTGGAGGAGTTTGTTCATAACTGTTCATGTTTTCCTTTTTCTTTCTTTCTTTATTCATTCATTTCCATTATTATTATTTCTAATAATACTCACAGTAAAAGCGTGACACAACAGTTTCAAAGCTGACAGTCAGGAAAGGGGAAAAAAGAACATGGTAAAATAAAAAAAGAAAAAGGACAGACAACATAATTAAATCATCGAACATAAGTAGAAAAACTCAGTGGCTCGCCAACTCCTGTCCCTGTAAGAAAAAACATACATAAACCAAATAACAAAAGAAAAAAAAACAGATAGAGAAAGAAAAGAAAAATCTTGTGTGTGTGTGTCACAAAATACACTTAATAATGAGGGTGGGAAGTCATAATAATGCCCCCAAGGAGCCAGTAAATGTCTCCTGGGTCTGTCCACAGCGCCAAGAGTACTAAAGACCCAAGGCGGCACATCTCAACCCTAACCATGTGCCGTTCCAGCAGAGGGAAGCCAGAGGCTCAGCTGAAGCCGAACAGCAAGTCCCAGAGAGCCAGAGGCAATGGGCAGCCGATGCCCCCCATAGGCTGATCAACATCCAGTCACAGGACCAGGAACCTGCATTTTGGGGATGGGCAGTAACACCTAGCAGGGAGCAGTACAGATGGGAATCCCCCACCCCACTCAAAAATCTCCCAAAGGGGCCAAAGGTCAGCAAGCCCCAGACCCAGGCCAAGCCACACACATACACACACACACAGACACACACACACACACAGGTGAGCTGGTGCTCTGTCAGACAAAGGTGATCTTTGTCTCAAACTAGTTTCCCCAAATGTTTTGATTCCTTTGGATCTACAAGAATCACATAACTCACTGCAGCAAAGCTTCAACGTAATCAGTCATTTCTCCAAAATCTCAGACTGCACAATTAGTTGGAATAAATCAACCTCCACTATCCTGGGGTATAGATCATCTTCATCACTTTGCTCCCTTGGTAACATTTGAGAAAACAGAAAAGGGAAAACACAGGAAGTCAATCCTTATTGATCTAACTATTTCAAAGAAAAATATACAAATATCTTTAAAAACTTGAAATCAAAATAATATTTGCATTTTAATTACTGGATCAATCTTCTTAAAGAACACATGGCAATAACAATATAGTTTAATATAGTTTAATAAACAATATAGGTTCAATGAATGACAGTTCATTGACATTTAATGGGACTCTTTCTTTTTTTTGGATTAGACACTGAGGACAAAAGCCACCCACATCTACATTAAAAAAGAGCATTTGCCACTGTGTTTGCTGTCAGTATCATCATTCATTACATATTGTTTTTCCCCTTTACTTTCAGTATTATTATTTTTAACAATTGTATACTATAGTATTGTTTTTTTTTTTGTTTGTTTGGTTTTTTTTGTCTGTCCCATTTTGTTCTTTAGCCGTCAGAATTGTTGTCTGAAGACCAACAAGGATACCCAATGGATTTATTTTGCCAAATGGATCATCGAGGCCTTGTCGTATTGGTCCATTTGATTGACCTTTGTTGTTATTATTTATTTTATTTTATTTTCAGTTGTTACAGATGGGACAGACATGACTGGGGGATAGGAAAGGGAGAAAGAAAGCGAGGAAGGAAAAGAAAAACAGAAGGGAAAAGGGACAGTGAGAAAGGGCACTTACAAAGACAAAGAAAGAAAAATCTCCTGGATCACCTGTTGAGAGAAAAAGAAGAGAAGACAAGCAAAAAAAACCCCCCAAAAAACAAAGCAACATACTAAACACAACACCATCACGTTAATCTAGCTAAGTGTGAACAGCAGTAAATACTAAATATTGAAAGTTGTTGTGCAGCATGCAGGACAGACAGCGCACAATGTGCTTTGAAGTAGCAGCTAAGAAAGGTGTAGTTTGTCTACGAACAGTGAACACCCGGGATCCCCAGACGAGGGGTCACCCAGTAGCCACAGAGCAGAAGCCAGGAGGGGCTGCACCAGCTGTGCCAGAGCGAACTGAGCCGCAGGCCCAGAGGCCGGAGGCCCGAGGGCCCCCCACTCCCTGGAAGAGGCCTGACCGAGCAACAGGTGCCAGGCCCCGCCAAGTAGCCACCGGGAGTGAGCCGGTACATAGCTGAGCGCCCAGCCCTGGACACCAAGAACCACCGGCAGGGAGTGTGGTGAGGGGAGATAGGCCTCCACACTTGGAGGGCCTGGGAGTACCCAGGGAGGTGGAGTCTAAGACCCGACCTGACATATAGACACAGACAAACAGGCACACACAGACACAAACATGCTTTCCCACCCTCATGCACACATATACAAACACTCAGCACTCACCCAACGTAAGGATAGACATACATAGACATGTACACACAATCACACTCCCCAAACATACTCTATACCCCGGGTCCAGGTACCCTCGCCCCCAGAGGGGGAAACGGCACCCAGACCCAGGAGATGTTACCCTTTCCCCCGGGGGTGGAGGCAAGCAGACCGCCCCAGGCTCAGCAGCAGCAGGGAGACCAATCGGACGGCCAACACCTCCTCCCAGCCCCCCCGCCCTGATGGCCAGCAGAGAACGGGGGTGTGTGAAGACCCCATACCTCCCTCCTCCCGCTCATGTGTAGTGTTGCTGCGTGTTGTTCTAAAGTGCATTTAAAACAAGGGAGGGCATGGTGCTGCTGCCAGAGAGCAGCAGGTGTTAGCACGGCCCCTCCCGAGAACCCTCAATGTCTACATGGATTTAAAGTTGAGAGGTGGGCACCGGCGCCAGAGGTAGGGTTGAATACACAGACCGTTAACTGGGCACCGTTAAACGTGCCCACCCTCAAGGCCCTACATATATATGTGTTATGAGAGTGTGAGTAATGTGGATGTCTAAGTTGTGGAATAAAATTGGGGCACAGGTGGCCAGAAGGGGATGGGGGGGGGGGGATGCCTCCCTGCACCCTGGTGACATCCCCGCACCCCAAGGCCCTACCTGTGTGGGTGGGTGTGGTGGAGCGGGAAGAGGGAGGCAGCCGGGGATGGGGAGGAAAAGAAGGGAGGGGCAAGATGCCCCCTCCCTAGGACCAGCTCCCCCGCTGACCCCAGTACGCACCCCCGTCCTCTGGTACCCACCAAGGAGCCCAGGACCATCCAGACCGGGGCCTACGGTAGCAGCACCGCCAAGCCCCACAGGACCCGGGGCAGCCCACCCCACCCCACCGCAGAGGAAACTGTACCTACCCTAACATTCAATCATCTCCAGACTACACAAGACAATAGACACCCAGGTTAAGTTTATTCTCCACCTCTCCTATGTCTCTCCCCCACCTGCAGAGTGGACTCCTGCAAGGATGGAACAACCTCCCTGCCAGTTGAAGAGCCCCCCAGTTAGGCCGATGCACCAGAGGCCCCCTGCGCCAGGGCTGAGCCCCCGTGGACTCACCCGCCCACAACACACCAAAGAGGACCGAAACCCCAAGGCCCAGCCAGAGCCCCAGCATGGAGGCGAAGCACCCCCCGAACCCCAAGCCCCCACGCCTGCCCCGGATCCACTCAGGGGCAGCCGGGCTACCAGGCCAGTAACCTACGTCCACCAGCACAGACCCTCCCCCAGCCCTGCTGCACGCAGCCACGAGGAGAACACCTTCTGAGAGCGACCAGAGCCACTAACCAAGTTATCACCACAACCCCCGGGTTAAGCCCTCCAGGGATAACGTCCCTAGGGATTCTCCAGATGCCCTAAGTCCGTCCCAACCTCTACATCAACCACAATGCGGGACCAAACCATGATCCCCCACCCCTGCTAGGTGATGGAGCCGATCAGAGCATACTATAGTGGCCATCACCAGCAGGCGGCAGGTGAACTGTCTTGACCAAGGACACAACGACCGAGAGTGTCCGAGCCAGGGCTCAAACCGGCAACCTTCTGATTACAAGGCGAACTGCCAACTCTTGAGCCGAGGTCACCCTAAATAGCACTAATAATAATAATTATTTGATGTAAAAAAAAGTTTATGAGAATCATTTTATATATTTTTCCATAGCATTACATTTGAATTTAACAGTTCAATCTTTCAAATAACAGACAGATATTTGTGAAATCATGATACATTTGTGAATGTATTTTAACCTCCTAGGACCTGGCGTCCACATATGTGGACATCACATTTTGGGTTATTTAGACTAAAATACTCAATTTTACTCTACAAGCGCCTGATATCCACTTACGAGGACATTATACTGCTACTGTTCTATCGAAATTTTAAACGAATGTTCTCATATGTGGCCCTCATTTTTCTTAGAAACAAAAATTAGGTAAAAAAAAAATCTGATAATTCTTTGTTTTTACATTCATCGGGTCCCAATATGCCCAAATATCAAAGAGAAATTAAAAATGCATGCCATGGAAGAGTTCGGGTTTTAGGAGGTTAACAATCTAAATATGCATACAGGGAGTGCAGAATTATTAGGCAAATGAGTATTTTGTCCACATCATCCTCTTCATGCATGTTGTCTTACTCCAAGCTGTATAGGCTCGAAAGCCTACTACCATTAAGCATATTAGGTGATGTGCATCTCTGTAATGAGAAGGGGTGTGGTCTAATGACATCAACACCCTATATCAGGTGTGCATAATTATTAGGCAACTTCCTTTCCTTTGGCAAAATGGGTCAAAAGAAGGACTTGACAGGCTCAGAAAAGTCAAAAATAGTGAGATATCTTGCAGAGGGATGCAGCAGTCTTAAAATTGCAAAGCTTCTGAAGCGTGATCATCGAACAATCAAGCGTTTCATTCAAAATAGTCAACAGGGTCGCTAGAAGCGTGTGGAAAAACCAAGGCGCAAAATAACTGCCCATGAACTGAGAAAAGTCAAGCGTGCAGCTGCCAAGATGCCACTTGCCACCAGTTTGGCCATATTTCAGAGCTGCAACATCACTGGAGTGCCCAAAAGCACAAGGTGTGCAATACTCAGAGACATGGCCAAGGTAAGAAAGGCTGAAAGACGACCACCACTGAACAAGACACACAAGCTGAAACGTCAAGACTGGGCCAAGAAATATCTCAAGACTGATTTTTCTAAGGTTTTATGGACTGATGAAATGAGAGTGAGTCTTGATGGGCCAGATGGATGGGCCCGTGGCTGGATTGGTAAAGGGCAGAGAGCTCCAGTCCCACTCAGACGCCAGCAAGGTGGAGGTGGAGTACTGGTTTGGGCTGGTATCATCAAAGATGAGCTTGTGGGGCCTTTTCGGGTTGAGGATGGAGTCAAGCTCAACTCCCAGTCCTACTGCCAGTTTCTGGAAGACACCTTCTTCAAGCAGTGGTACAGGAAGAAGTCTGCATCCTTCAAGAAAAACATGATTTTCATGCAGGACAATGCTCCATCACACGCGTCCAAGTACTCCACAGCGTGGCTGGCAAGAACGGGTATAAAAGAAGAAAAACTAATGACATGGCCTCCTTGTTCACCTGATCTGAACCCCATTGAGAACCTGTGGTCCATCATCAAATGTGAGATTTACAAGGAGGGGAAAACAGTACACCTCTCTGAACAGTGTCTGGGAGGCTGTGGTTGCTGCTGCACGCAATGTTGATGGTGAACAAAACACTGACAGAATCCATGGATGGCAGGCTTTTGAGTGTCCTTGCAAAGAAAGGTGGCTATATTGGTCGCTGATTTGTTTTTGTTTTGTTTTTGAAGGTCAGAAATGTATATTTGTGAATGTGGAGATGTTATATTGGTTTCACTGGTAAAAATAAATCATTGAAATGGGTATATATTTGTTTTTTGTTAAGTTGCCTAATAATTATGCACAGTAATAGTCACCTGCACACACAGATATCCCCCTAAAATAGCTCAAACTAAAAACTACTTCCAAAAACATTCAGCTTTGATATTAATGAGTTTTTTGGGTTCATTGAGAACATGGTTGTTGTTCAATAATAAAATTATTCCTCAAAAATACAACTTGCCTAATAATTCTGCACTCCCTGTAAGTACAGACAGATATATTTAAAAAACAAGAAAATTATGTTTTATTACATTACAGTGATTTTACGTTAATTTACATTTGAAATGTGAAATCACAGTCTAATTATTTAAATTTAATGATATTCTAGAAGAACAGAACAAAACTGTAAAATACTTTTATATTAGGATTTTTTTTTACAGTGTATCACTACGCTCTCTCTCTCGGCTTACTAAGCAGTTGTTAGCTGGCACTACTATTACTATTGCTACCACTACTATCCGATAAAAAAATAAGAATATTAATACATATTTATATCTTAGTTGTATACTTTTTAAATTCATCCGAGTCACCAGCCTCAAAAATCACAAGTTAACAACAGCTCAGATTAGAGTCCAGATGCCACACAGAGTTCCAGTAGCAGACACAGCTGTTCAGAGGAGACTGTGTGAATCAGGCCTTTATGGTCAAATAGCTGCTGAGAAACCACAACTAAGGAAAAGCAACAAGCAGAAGAGATTTGTTTGGGCCAAGAAACACAAGGAATGGACATTAGACCATCTGTGCTTTGGTCTGATGAGTCCCAATCTGAGGTCTTTGGTTCCACCTGTTGTGTCTTTGTGTGATGCAGAAAAGGTGAACAGATGGTCTCTACATGCATGGTTCCCACTGAGAAGCATGGAGGAGGAGTGATGGTGTGTGTGTGTGTTTACTACATAATTCTGTATGTGTTCATTCATAGTTTTGATGCCTTCAGTGAGAATCTACAACATTTTCAGCTCTCATCCAAGAGTACTTCTTCCGTTCCTAAAGCAGATGGTGGAGGTATATAACGCCTGCCCCTACTCTGTTCAGGGGATAGTCATTCAGAGTGCATTGACAGTCTTTCAAACCATCTGTTTTCAGACAACATCAGATGTGTGCACTGTGGTCACACCAGCATCGCATCCATCCAAGTTACACGGTTTATTAAAAGAATTAAATTACAGCATTTACATTTCTGTTAGAATACTTTTAATTAAGTGCTTTAGCTCACTTACAATGAAAATTACAAAAATCTTGTACATGTAGTATGTTAATACTATTGGAAGTAAAAATAACTTGAACTCTAATTTTGAAAACACACATAGAGCTCTGACTTGTATGAGTCTGTGTGAAGCTCCTTCTGTGGTCTGGGAGAGAGTCCTGTAACTCTTTGTCTGCAAAATACAGAATATAATGACCAATGTTGGGCAGGTTACTTTGAAAAAGTAAATAATAATATTTACTAGTTACGTCTTAAAAAAGTAGCTAAGTTTTGCAAACAACAAAGTTATTTGCAACTATTTACCTAAAAATGCAGCCAAGGCAGTTATTTAAATTACTATTTCAAACTATTTACACAACAATCAGGTTTTCTGCATCAAATAAGAGTCACACAAATTATTTGTGCTCCAAAACACAATTTCTGTCCACTATGAGATAAAGGAGAACATCACAGCCTGATACCTGCAGGCCTGACAGCAGCAGGTGTGTCTGTAATCTGTCTTTCAAGATTCAAGAGCTTTATTGTCAGTACAGCAGTATACACAGTATACAGCGTACCGAAATTCTGTTTCACCACAAGCCCCTCATGGTGCATTCATAAGTATATAAAAGATAGAAAACTAGGATTTACAAATATATAACGTGCTAAATTTCTGTAAAATTAAGAGGTAAAAAAGTACTAATTACTAAGTATACAATACTATAATGATAACTATACAATACTAACTGTACGATAAACAAAGACAGGACAGAGCCAATATGAAGTGGATTGTGCAGCAGGTATTGAATACCAGGTTTGAGTTATTGTCAGGATATTGTAAAGACAGGACGAACACATGTGCAAGATGCAAAATGTGCAGATATAGGATTATGTAGATGTGTGTTCAGTAACTATGTGACTGAGTGTGCAAATAAGCATATTGTTCCCAGGTGGATTTGTGGAAGTTTGTGTTGCTTTTGAGTCTTTTGGT
Source organism: Oreochromis grahami (assembly GCA_029532605.1). Classification (NCBI taxonomy): domain Eukaryota; kingdom Metazoa; phylum Chordata; class Actinopteri; order Cichliformes; family Cichlidae; genus Oreochromis; species Oreochromis grahami. The sequence continues at coordinate 31,705 of JAQSNX010005558.1, forward strand.
GAATACTGTAAGGTGTTTGTAAAGGTGTTTGTGTATATCAGTTCTTTGGTGGTAGTGAGTTGAGGGCTCTGACTGCTTGGGTGAAGAAGCTCTTGCAGTGTCTGCTCGTTACGGTTTTGATGCTGTGAAACCGTCTGCCAGATGTAAGGAGGGAGAACAGTGCATGTGAGGGGTGGAGAGGGCCCTTCACTGTGCTGTTCACACGTCGGATGATGTGTTTGTCGTACATTTGGGAGATGGGTGGGAGAGGGCCTCCAGTGATCCTCTCTGCTGTCCTCACTATCCGCTGGTGGCTTTGTGGCAGCACCCAGTAGCGGTTTTAGATACGGGCGACACGGGCGGTTGCCCGGGGCGGCATCGTGGTGGGGGCGGCATCACGGGCATCGGCAAAAAAAAAAAAAAAATTGCTCGTACTCATGCTGCCCCGACATCATGCCAGCGCATATTGGGAATGTCATAGGCACCGATCGGTTTTCTATCGCCCATTTGCTGGGAGTAAGGGCGCCCTCTGTTTGCGAGGTGCGCCTGCTGCTTGCGGCACAGGGAGGAGAGGGCGGGGCGGCGGGGATTCTCTGGCTGGCTGGAGCAGCATCTAATAACCAACTCGCAAAATAAAACTAA